>JAKOOJ010000031.1:3471089-3603589 GCA_022577455.1 Arizona elegans | reverse complement strand
TCTGCCAGATTCTCTCTTCTCACCAACCCTCCCCAAAAAATTGCACCCCCAGCCTCTGAATTATAAAGCCATGGCGAATATCACAACATTTTCCTTCCCTCCGCTTCGTTTCAATTTATAGTTCACACAAGCAGCTTAAACACACCGATTTGAGATCAAAACAAAACTGGGGGTTAGAGAGCATCTGTTTTAGAGGCGCCTGCCATGCGCCTCGAGATAATTTTAGACAAACGTGTTATAAACACGATATGTGGAGCTTCGCAGTTCGTGGTGAGCTGGGGGACTGGAGCACGTGAGGTTAACTTGCTGTGGAAGCGCACGAAATGTTCCGTGCCGAGCTGCGAAGTCAACTTTGGGTTTTTTGGGTTTTTTTTTTTAAAGAAATATTCCTGGGGTGGCGAAAGAAGGAAGGAAGGAAGAACAGGGACGGAGGGAGAGAGGTTTTTTTTCAAATCAGGATGAATCCCAAAACCTACAAAATAGAGGCCAATAAATCACCCGCTGGAAAGATCTAAGGTTTTTCTAGGGGTGAGGGCAGGGGTGAAATCTAAAAATTTTCTCTACCGGTTCTGTGGGCGTGGCTTAATTAGTGGGCGTGGCTTGGTGGTCGGGTGACTGGGTGGGCATGGCTTGTTGGTCAGGTGGGCGTGGCCAAGTCGACGTCACTTCTTTGCCCCTTTTTTAACCTACAAAACCCAACGCCACACAACTGGCTCACCCACAATGTAAAAGCAGCTGTGCTAGACCCAAAATGGCCCCTGCAACAAGCAGGAACCTCACACAGCCACAAAAAGCCCCAAAAAACCAACTTTACACACACAAAATTCCCCATACAGCTTTGTGAGATTTTGTGTGTTTGTGTAGTTAGAGTGAAACACTACAGAAACACACTGAATCTCAGAAAGCTGCACAAATATTATTTTATTTTATTTTTATTTGTATATAAAAGCAGCTAAATTTAAAATTTCCTAAACTTTAAATGGCCAGGTATAAAAAAAGAACAACTAAAAAAAAAACCCAATTAACTATTTTTTTTAAAGCTCCCAAAAGGGAAAAAAAACTTACAGGCAGGCAGGCAGGCAGGCAGATAGAGCTGCTCACCGATGAGCTTGATTGCAGGCAGGGAGATTCACTTGCTTGCTGATGCAATGGATTGCAGGGATTACAGCAAGTGAAGCAAGGCAGGCGTTGCAACCAGCATTTTAGGATTAAGTATGAAGAGCGAAGCTGGAGGCTGGGGGAGAAGGGATTTTTGCTACCGGTTCTCTGAACTGCCCGCCGCCATCGCTACCTACTCGTCTGAGCCGGTCCGAACCGGGAGCATTTCACCCCTCGGTGAGGGGGCCATTTGGCTTGTCCACCTTTGGGTCTGAGACACAAGTTGGATGAGAAAAGAATGGCTTTTCTCAATGGGCGGAATCCAGGTTCGGAGTGAGAACAGCAATGGCTAAAATTGTGGAAACCTTTTGGGAAAAGTTGTATTTTCTAAAACTAGCTAATAACACCACTTTTTTTGGTGGGGGAGGAGTGCCATAAAATTATATATCAATGGAAAGATAATTGAATCAAGAACGTAATGCAATCACTTTTAGGAAGGATTTGCTATTAGAATAGTGGTTACAGTATAAAGAAGAAAAGTGAAACACATAGAAAAAACGAGATATACAAAAAAGATCCCCATGTCAGTGAATACATAGTTGGTAACCTTTCCCTCAACACTGTCAAACTATTCACTAAGGCTGCACTACTATTAATCTTCTCATTGTTCCTATCACCCATCTCCTCCCACTTATGACTGTATGACTGTAACTTTGTTGCTTGTATCCTTATGATTTATATGGATATTGTTTCCTGATTGCTTATTTGTACCCTATGACTATCATTAAGTGTTGTACCTTATGATTCTTGACGAATGTATCTTTTATGTATACTGAGAGCATAAGCACCAAGACAAATTCCTTGTGTGTCCAATCACACTTGGCCAATAAAAATTCTATTCTACTCTACTCTACTCTACTCTACTCTACTCTACTCTACTCTACTCTACTCTTTTCTATTCTATTCTATTCTATTCTATTCTATTCTATTCTATTCTATTCTACTCTACTCTACTCTACTCTACTCTACTCTACCCTACCCTACTCTATTCTCTTCTATTCTATTTAGCATGAATGACGGCCTTACAACGTCTTCACATGGAGTGAACCAAGTCTTTTAGTTCTGTAGCTGTTCTAATGCGAAACCAAGATTGAATGATGGCTTCTATTAACTGGGTTTTATTGCTGGGTCGCTTCTGACTAACCAGTTTCTTTTGTCGGCTGCTCCATAGATTTTCAATTGGGTTAAGGTCTGGGCTATTTCCAGGCCATTCCAGCAGTGGAATAGGATTATCTTGAAACTCCCCCCCCAAAAAAAAGTGGTGTTTTTAGCCATCAAACCTCAAAAATACACTTTTCCCAAAAGGTTTCCACAATTTTGGCCACTAATGTAAGCAGACTCTGGGCCTTCCTGCAAGTGGTATGAATAGTAATAAGGCCACACCTGGAATACTGCATCTGGTTTTGGTCACCACATTGCATACAAGATGTTGAGACTTTGGAAAAAGTGCAAAGACCGGTTGCTGGAATTGGGTAGGTCTAATTTGATGAGAAGAAGGACTAGGGGTGACATGATAGCAGTCTTCCAATATCTCAGGGGCTGCCCCAAAGAAGAGGGAGTCAAGCTATTCTCCAAAGCCCCTGAGGGCAGGACAAGAAGCAACGGGTGGAAACTAATCAAGGAGAGAAGCAACCTAGAACTAAGGAGAAATTTCCTGACAGTGAGAACAATTAACCAGTGGAACAACTTGCCTCCAGAAGTTGTGAATGCTCCAACACTGGAAGTTTTTAAGAAGATGTTGGATAACCATTTGTCTGAAGTGGTGTAGGGTTCCCTGCCTAAGCAGGGGGTTGGACTAGAAGACCTCCAAGGTCCCTTCCAACTATGTCATTCAGTTGGGTGTCAGTTGTCCACATACTGAGTCAAGATTTCATCCACAGCCTCTTTTGAAATTATATCATGGTGTGTGTGTGTGTGTGTGTGTGTGTGTTTACATAGGATTCCCCAAACTTCTTCCCTCTGAAAAAAGGGAGAATTTCTCACCCCAAATCCAGTTCTGAAAATATTTGAAAACTTCAAGCGTTAATTCTTCTGACGGTGACAGATGTTGGCATCCCCGGTTGTGAAGCGACATATCAAAACTTGTAGCAGGGGAAAAAAAAATAATCAAAGATGTAAAACTGCCTCTTTGGACCAACTCCACGTATCTGTTGAAGAGAGAACTTTTGGACAGGAGGAATCAGGGAGATTAATGGTCTTCAGATGCCCTCAATTGAATTCACACAGCCCTTTGATGTAAGCTTGGGTTTAACCAAGCATTTTTCTTGAACAAGACTTCATGCACAATGCATTACGTGCGTTATGTTCTGTCCACACCACACAGCAAGCCAAATCCATACAAAACTGTACCATGTCATAAACCAGGAGTCAGCAACCTTAAACACTCAGAGCCATTTGGACCCATTTCCCACAGAAAAGAAAACACTGGGAGCCACAAAAACCCTTCCCCTGCCTGACTATTTCTTGAGAGGCCACAAAACTAGCGTATGTAGTTGAATTAAATGTTCTGTTTTCTTCTGAAACTTTTCTTTTCTTGGATTTATCCATGGCCTACCGAGAGTCGAAAAGCTCAATAAATTGTGTGCTGGTGGGTGTCGCACATTGGCAGTTGTGACACATATTTTGAGTGACAGGGAGCCGCAGCAGAGGAGTGAAAGAGCCACATGAGGCTCCAGAGCTGCAGGTTGCTGACCCCTGTCATTAACCATGGGTTGAGTTTACAAGGTACCGTATTTTTTGGACTATAAAACACACCTAAATTTAGAAGAGGAAAACAACAACCAAAAAAGTTTTTGGGCTCTGCACGCCCCATTTCCAGCCCTTTTTTCGGCCCATTTTCAAGGCTTTTTTTCGGCCCGTTTTTGGGGATTTTTTCAGCCTGTTTTTGAGGCCTTTTTCGGCCCATTTTCAAGGACTTTTTCAGCCCATTTTTGAGGCTTTTTTGGCCCGTTTTTGAGGGTTTTTTGGCCCATTTTTGAGGCTTGTTTTTGGCCCATTTTTGAGGCTTGTTTTTGCCCGTTTTTGAGGCTTTTTTTTTTTTTGGCCCGTTTTTTTCCGAAGTTCAACAGATCATCTAGAATGTGGTTTTTATAAAACATACGATGAACGGTTGCAGGAACTGGGCATGGCTGGTCTAGTGAAGAGAAGGACCAGGGAAGACAGGATAGCAGTCTTCCAATATTTGAAGGTGTTAGATCGGCGCAGGAAATGGAAGACGTGACCAGCTCGTTACATTAGTAACTTTTATTGAGTACAAGAAACAGTAGCAAGACTGGCCGTGCGCTGCCGGAGCTCTCCTTATATTCGCTCCGGCAGACGCACCGCCCCCTGACAGGGATTCAAACTTTCCTGCCCGGGTGGCTGGCAGCCCATCCGGGCGGATGTCCTTATAAGGACATAACACTCCTCCCCCCTAGTCCAAAAACGTTCAGAGTTCGTCAATAAGCGTGACGTAGTCCCGCAGGTACGTACGACGCCTAGGCACCCTACTTGACCAGCGCAGTCTCATTTCTTCCGCGTCCCCGCCCTGGACGGACGGGGTTCCTGTGGCTCCTGGCTCCTTCCCCGGAACCGGGCTCGGTTCGGCTGGCGAGTGTGCGGGGTCACCCTCAGCGCCTCCGGCCGGACCGCAGACCTTGGATGGCTGGTTCTGGTGGTCTTCCTCCTGGCCTGTGGATCTTTCGCC
This sequence comes from Arizona elegans, assembly GCA_022577455.1. Classification (NCBI taxonomy): domain Eukaryota; kingdom Metazoa; phylum Chordata; class Lepidosauria; order Squamata; family Colubridae; genus Arizona; species Arizona elegans. Next base: position 3,598,746 of record JAKOOJ010000031.1, on the reverse strand, counting down.
TCGGCGGTGCTGTTCGGTCTCGACCCGGGAAGAGCGTCTGAGTCTCGATAAGACCCCGGCTGTCACTTGCTCTTCCTTGGTCTCCCGGTGGCTGCGGTTCTGCTGCGGCCCGGTTCGCTGTGGTCCGGAGGGTGGTTCGGGCCGGTGCCCTTGGGTCCGGTCTGCTCGCTGTGGGTGGTGTTGGCTCGGGTCGCGGTGTCCGACCTTGCAGGGGTGGCGCAGGTCTCCTCTGCCGGGCTGGCGCTGGCCTTCCCCGTCGGGTTGGTGGTGGTCGACCTGGTCGGGGTGTCGTTGTGGGGCTTCCTCCTCGGGCTGGTGGAAGTCTCCCCTGCCGGGGTGGCGCAGGCCTCCCTGGCCGGGTTGTTGTCGGCTTTCCCTTCCCCCTAGTCCCTGGTCTACCGCCAGTTGGTGGTTGGGGTCGTCTGGGTTGGGTTGTTGTTGCCGGGTTGTTTCTTGCGTTGGGCGGGGGTCCCCCTCGCCGGGTAGTCGTGTGCCACCCTCGCCCATGTGCTGTGGTGTGCCCATCTGCGAAGGTCCCCGGTCTACTCGCCTTGCGTTGAGGTCTCCCTGGTAGGGCTGCCGTGGGTTGCCTTCACTGGTGGGGTGCGGTGCTCCCCTTCTGGGCAGGTCCCGGTCTACCTGCGGGCTGGGTCGGGGGTCCCTGGGCCTGCTGTGCCGGGTGCCCACCTGGTCGGGTTGGTGTTGCCATCCCCCGTGCGGTTGGCCCCGGTCTACCTCGCTGCACTGCCGACGTGACAGTGCCTGGTAGTGTGCTGGGCCGACCTCGTCGGGATGGCATTGCTCTGCCTCGCAGGGGTGTGGTAGGCCTACCTCGTCTGGGTGTTGTAGGCCTACCTCGCCGGGGTGTTGCAGGCCTACCTCATCTGGGTGTTGTAGGCCTACCTCGTCAGGCTGGTTTTCGTGTGCTCCCCCCCACCTTTTCCGGAGTGGGTCGATGTGACGTCTCACGACCTGTCCATCTTCCAACTCGACGGTGTAGGATTTGGGGCTGGTTGTGCTGGCAATCTTCCCCTTCAGCCACTTAGGAGAGCCGTTGAAATTCAGCGCGAAAACTGAATTTCCTTTGCTGAAGGCGCGAAGCGGGCGGCTGGCGGTTGCGGTCACTTCCGGGCTGTATTGGGGGTGCAGCCGGTCCAAGGGTGACCTCAACCTTCTGCCCATCAGGAGTTCGGCCGGGCTCTTGTGGGTGGTGGCATGCGGCGTGATGTGCTGGGTGAGGAGGAAGTTGTCGATGCGTTCTTGCCAGTCTCCCGGGCCCATCTTGGTGAGGGCTTCTTTTGTGAGCCGGACCATCCGTTCCGTTTGTCCGTTTCCGGCCGGCCTGTACGGAGCGGAGAGGGCATGGCGGATGCCCAGTCCTGCCAGGAAGGACTCCATGGCCAGGGATGTGAGCTGGGGGCCGTTGTCCGAGACCAGCACGTCCGGTAGTCCGTGTGTGGCAAACAGGCGGCGCAGGGCTCGGATCGTCGCTTCTGTTGTGGTAGATGCCATGGGTACCACCTCGAGCCACTTGGAGAAGGCATCTACCACGATGAGGAGGTGCCGCCCTTGCATCGGGCCCGCGAAGTCGATGTGGACCCTCGACCATGGGTTGCTGGGGGTCTCCCAGTTCGTGACTTCGGATTGTGGCGGTGCTGGGCGGACTTCTTGGCACAGGTCACATCTGGAGACCCATTGTTCAATGTCTCTGTCCAGTGAGGGCCACCAGACGTAACTCCGTGCCAGGGCCTTCATGCGGACGATGCCTGGGTGCCCGTTGTGCAGTGTCTCTAGCGTCCGCCGTTGCAGAGTGCTTGGGATCAGCACCCTGTCTCCCCATAGCAGACAGCCCTTCATGGTGGACAGCTCCGTCTGTTTCCTGGTGAACGGGCTGAACCTCTCTTCCGTCTGTTTCGATGGCCACCCCCTGAGGACCCAGGACCTTACTTGGCGGAGGGTGGGGTCTCTCTGGGTGTGCGCGGCCACATCTGCGGAGGAGACTGGACAGCTGGCGTCGTCATCTATGTGGAATAGATGGAGCGTGGGGGCTGGGTCTTCCACCGGGTTCTTCGATGGGCATCTGCTGAGTGCGTCGGCGTTTCCTATGGCTGTGCCTGGCTGGTGCACGAGCCTATAGGAGTAGCCGGCCAGGAAGATGGCCCATCTCATCATCCACGGGGACATGAAGGTTGGGGTGGGTTGGTCGCCTGCGAGTAGTCCCAGGAGTGGCTTGTGGTCGGTGACTATGGTGAAGCGTCTTCCGTAGAGGTATTCGTGGAAACGCTTCACTCCAGCCACGATGGCCAGGGCTTCTTTGTCCAGCTGGCTGTAGTTGCGCTCCGCGCCGGACATTGTCTTCGAGAAGTAGGCAATGGGGGCTTCCGTGCCGTTGGGCAGTTCATGGCTGAGGACTGCCCCCACCCCGTATGGGGACGCATCACAAGTCAGCTTGATGGGCAGCGTCTCACTGTATTGGATGAGGACGCTTTTGGACGTCAATAGTCCTTTGATGGCCCGGAACGCTGCTTCCTCTTCCTGGCCCCACTTCCAGGAAGCCGATTTCCCCAGCAGGCGGTGGAGCGGCTCAGCAACTGTGGCTTTCTGTTTTAAGAAAATGGCGTAGAAGTTGAGCAACCCAAGGAAAGCCTGAAGCTCCGTTTTGTTTTTTGGGCTTGGAGCTTCATGGATTGCTTCCACTTTTGATTTGGTGGGGTGGATGCCTGTGCTATCAATGAGGTAGCCCAGGAACTCGACTTCCTGTACTCCTATGATGCACTTGTCCCGCCTGACCCTCAAGCCCTTAGCCTTGAATCGCTGCAGGACGAGCCTAAGCCTTTCAAGGAGTTGGGCTCTTGAGTCCCCGGAGACGAGCACATCGTCGAAGTAAGGCACCACCCCTGGAACGCCTTGGAGGAGGCGTTCCATCATGGATTGGAAGATGCCGGGGGAGCGCTGACTCCAAATTGGAGCCGGTTGCATTTGAATGCCCCCCTGTGCGTGACAATTGTTTGAGCCTCCGCCGTTTTTTCGTCCACTGGCAGTTGCTGGTAAGCCTGGGCCAGGTCCAGTTTCGCAAAAATTGATCCAGATCCCAGGGAATGCAGCAGGTGTTGCACCACTGGGACTGGGTATGCGCTCTGTGCCAACGCCTTGTTGATGGTACAACGGTGACCCCTTCTGTTGCAGCGTCGGCAGGTCGCATCTCTCCACTTGCAGGTTGCTCTGGCATGGTCCCCTCTGCAGCTGGTGCAGCGCTCCCCCTTGTAGCTCCGTTGGGCGGTTTCCTGCCTTGGGGGTCTGGATACCTTGTGGACGGTGGACTCTCCCTCCGACTCGGATCCAGCCATGGAATCCTCTGTTGATGATTGCTCTGTGGAGCGAATCTTGTGGATTCCCTTAGCTCTGCTTACTGCGGCAGCTGCTTTCTCCGAGATTTCGGATGCGGTGGCTTCCTCCACCACATCCTTGAGCACGAGCTTCTTCCTGCTCAGGAATTTCTTTTGCAGGCCTCTGTCCCTCATGCCGAAGACCACGCGGTCAGCGATGGCATTGTCCACGTGGTCGAACTCACAGCTGGCTGCGATCTGGCGTAGGGCGGCCACGAATTCTTTGATCGTCTCACCTTCCTTCTGGTCCCGTTGATGGAAGGTGAAACGGTTCGCCACCGGTGTTCCTGTTGGGGCATAGTGGTCCTCCAGGATCTGCAGCAGGTCTGTCCATGGCACTTCTTCGATGTCTCGTGGTGCTACGAGATCGATTGCCATGTCGAGGACCTCGGAGCCGCAGTTGGCCAGGAAGATGCCCTTCTTCCGGTCATCATCGGCATCCCTGATGTTGTTGCCTCTCAGGTATTGCCGGAATTTCACTACGTAGGATTTCCACTTGTCCTTCCCTGGGCGGAAAGGAGCAAGGGCTGGCAAAGTGACTTCAGCGGATGCCATGCCTTTGGAAATGCCTACTGTAGTTCCCGGTGCCGGAGTCTTGTCTTGTTGGCTTGGTGCCGCGAGGTTCGTTCTTCTCTCAGTCCTTCGTCGCCAGTGTTAGATCGGCGCAGGAAAGGAAGACGTGACCAGCTCGTTACATTAGTAACTTTTATTGAGTACAAGAAACAGTAGCAAGACTGGCCGTGCGCTGCCGGAGCTCTCCTTATATTCGCTCCGGCAGACGCACCGCCCCCTGACAGGGATTCAAACTTTCCCGCCCGGGTGGCTGGCAGCCAATCCGGGCGGATGTCCTTATAAGGACATAACAGAAGGGCTGCCACAGAGAGGAGTGGGCCAAGCTATTCTCCAAAGCACCTGAAGGCCAGACAAGGAACAATGGATGGAAACTGAACAAGGAGAGATTCAACCTGGAAATAAGGAGAAAATTTCTGACAGTGAGAACAATCGATCCATGGAACAGAAGTTGCCTTCAGAAGTTGTGGGAGCTTCATCCCTGGAAACTTTCAAGAAGAGACTGGACTGCCATCTGTCAGAAATGGTGTAGGGTCTCCTGCTTGGGCGGATGGGCTGGACTAGATGACCTCCAAGGTTCCTTCCAACTCTGTTAATCTGTATCTGTATCTTGCGTTTCTATTTATGCCAGCACTCAAGTTGACTTACAACATTCAACAGAACACAGGTTAAGCTCAGAAACTAACCAAGTTAAGGAAACGAAAATTGTCCGAGGGAATTTTAAAGGCTACTTCCGGCTTCTAAATAAAACTTTAAAAAGGTACATCTTCAAGTACATCAATAAAATTTTGAATAAAAGGCGAAAGATTTATACGATCTGAAGAGAAACCAGAGGGGAAAATTAAAAAATGGCTGAATGAGATTTTAGAACAAAAAATTGAATGGTCACCAGAGATGCTTGCTCGGCTCCAAACCGGATAAGATTAAGAAGGATTCATGGTATTTAGCTCTTCACATTATTACAGCGGCAAGATTGATATACACTCAATTTTGGAAAAACCAGAATATCCCATCAGAGGAAGCAATCATAAAAAAGATTCTGGATTGTGCAGAAGCTGACAAATTAACCAAAAAATTAAAAGATAAGGACCAAACACAAACATGTTTATCCTGGGAGAAACTATATATTTGGCTAGAGAAAAGAATATCATAACCCAACTTAAATGTGGAAGGATTGTTAAGGAGGAAACTACATTAAGTGAGGTCGGTTAGACCTAATTGATATATAAAGAGAGATGAGTTTTTCTATCTCCCCTGGAATGTAATATTATATTGAATATTTAGATATGAAGGTACCATCTGTACCTACCACTTGTGTGTTATTTGTAATGTTCTTTGTGTTGTATGTTATTTATATGGTGTATTGTTATTTCTTTGTTTGTTTTTAATGGAAAATGTAAATAAAGACTATTCTTTTAAAAAAAATAAAAAATAAAATTTTGAATAAAATTCTGCAGCTCAGTCTTAATTTGAGCTCAAAGCTCATCTACCGGTTGGTCCGTTTGTCCGTCCGTCCATCCAAAATTGGCCAAGCACTCCAAGGAGTAGAGAATTAAGTTCTTGGCCAAATTCAACCTTTGCCTCTCCTCTGGGCACTTTCTCTCTCCCTCCCTCCCTCCCTCCCCCCCCCTCGCTCTCTCTCTCTCTCTCTCTCTCTCTCTCTCTCTCTCTCTCTCTCTCATACACACACACACACAATTTGTAAAGACACACTGAACAGCCATTGATCTTTAAACAATCCCCTTGGTGGCCTTAGAGACTCCGTTGAGTTTCTTGGTAACTTAAGCCTGCAGTAGAAACCAGTCAGAAACGGAGGGTACGAGAAAGTAACATCTGGACAGGTTTACCCGCACAAAAGGTTTTGGTTTTCCGACTTGGTGCCCCTTCAGTGAACAATTCTCCTGGGATCTATTTGTGTGCAACCAGATCTCCGAGCAGAACCATGGAGACACACAAGGGGGAAGCAGATTGCAAACAAAGCCCTGATTTCTTTCACATAAGGTGTGATTCTTTTATGCAAGCACTTGCTCTCCAGAGGTGTGATGGTGATGGAGGCAGAGATGGGAATCACGTACTGTAACAACCGGTTCGCCGGGAACCAAAAATGTCAACGCGCGCCTTCCATGCATCGAAAAACCAGCGATTATATAAGACGTCATAACTCCTCCGGGTGCCGTCGGCCAAACAATGGCGGCCCGTAGGGGGAAAGCCTTCTCTGTGGGGGCACCTATGATCTGGAACGAGCTCTCCCCGGTGATACGGAGGATCCTGGATCTGCGCACCTTCCGTCGCGCGCTTAAGACTTTTTTATTTCATCAAGCTGGCCTGGCCTAAATCTTCTTCCCTTTTTAAATGTAAATTTTAATTTGTTTTAAATTATGGAGTATTTTAAATTTGTTCAGCCAAATTATTTAATTCGTTTTTATTCTATTTTAAATGTTTGTATTTATGTGTTTTATTCTGTGGCTGTGCTGAGTCCTTCGGGAGTAGGGCGGTATAGAAACTTAAAATAAAATAAAATAAAATAAAATAAAATAAAATAAAATAATAAAATAAAATAAAATAAAATAAAATAAAATAAAATAAAATAAAATAAAATAAAATAAAATAAAATAAAATAAAATAAAATAATAAAATAAAATAAAATAAAATAAAATAAAATAAAATAAAATAAAATAAAATAAAATAATAAAATAAAATAAAATAAAATAAAATAATAAAATAATAAAATAATAAAATAAAATAAAAATAAATAGCGCCAGGGTGGGTGGGTGGGCCCAGCCACTGGTCGGAACTTCCAGTTCGTCGGAATCGGTCTGTACCAGCAGCAGCCCACCACTGGATGCAGGAGTTTAAATCATCTTCTTTTAATGACCTCAGAATCCCTTGCAGGGTGGAGTCTGGGAAACGGAATGGAGCTGAGTGTTTACTGGCCGGACGCCTTTCCTGTCACCAGAGCGGTGTTTTTTCCCCCCAGCAGATATATTGTCAGTGTGCCCAGAGAGAGAGAAATATCTGCCTCTACCTAGGATCGAACTCACAACCTCCTGATTGTGAGGCGAGAGCTCCGCCTCTAGGCCACTGCACCACTCATGCCAGAGCTGAAATGACATTTCTGAAAGGATAGGTGGGCCAAAGGGACTTTTTAAAAATGTGTCTGTTGGGATCAACGGAACCTCCTGCGCTCACAGCAAGGCAACCACAGGAGAGATTTCGGTCTTGTGATTCTCTAAGAGGTTCCTCAAAGAAGAGGAGGAACCAGGGACACCTCTGGCTCAATCCAGGTAGGGCTTTTCCTGCACTCACGTAGGCTAGCACAGCGGAGCCTCCATGCTGGGAGCAGTCTATCAGGGTGGGCCAAGATGACTGAACCAGAGGTGATGGGTACTCCATCCCTGGAGGGTTTCAAGAAGAGACTGGATGTTCATTTATCCAGAAGTGTTGGCAAACCTTTTCAACACTGAGTGCTGAAACGGAAGTGTGCACATGCGGGGGGGAGTGCCGGAAACCGGAAGGGCAGCTCCCCGGCTCATATTGGCCCCCACAGAGAGGGTGCATAACTTGGGTGTCCTCCTGGATGCACGGCTGTCTTTAGAAGAGCATATGACGGCCGTGACCAGAGGGGTTTTCTATCAGGTTCGCTTGATACGCCAGCTGCGTCCCTTTCTGGATCGGGACTCCCTACGCACGGTCACTCAAGCACTCGTCACTTCCCGCCTGGACTACTGCAACCCTCTCTACATGGGGCTCCCCTTGAGGAGCACTCGGAGGCTCCAACTGGTGCAGAATGCAGCCACACGGGTACTTATGGGGGCGACATGGCGCTCCCACGTGACACCTCTCCTGCATGAGCTGCATTGGTTTCCAGTGGTCTTCCGGGTGCGCTTCAAGGTTTTGGTTCTCATCTTCAAAGCGCTCCATGGCTTAGGGCCCGGTTATTTACGAGACCACCTTCTGCCTCCGATAACCTCCCACCGGCCTATACGCTCCCACAGAGAGGGCCTCCTCAGGGTGCCTCCCCCGGGGCAGAGCCTTCTCTGTGGGGGCACCCGCCCTCTGGAATGAGCTACCCCCAGGGATACGACTGATCCCGGACCTCCGGACCTTCCGCCGGGCCCTGAAGACTTTTTTATTTCAGCAAGCCGGGCTGAGTTAAAAAATTTTAATTGGTGAATTTTATGGGTAAGGGGTTTTAAATTGGGGGGGGAAGCACTCCCTCGCACACAAAGACCAGCGCACCGGAACCCGGAATAGCAACAGGCAATGGCTGGCATGCCCAGAGAGATGGCTCTTCGTGCCACTTCCGGCACATGTGCCATAGGTTCGCCATCCCTGGCATAGGATCTCCTGCCTGAGCCACGGGGTGGACTACAAGACCTCCAAGGTCCCTTCCAACTCGGTTATTCTGTAACTCCCTGCACCCTGCTCACTCGTGCCTCGGGGAGAAGGGAGAGCCCCAGCTTCTCCTCGCTACCAGCCGGCACCTCCATCCCACGTGCCTTCAATTAAACCAGCATCCGTTCGGTGTCGCACCGCGGAAAAGATAAACCAGGGGAGTGACTGTGCCTTCTGCAACGTATCAACAATATCGCTGACACCGATCTGTAGCCGGGGCTGTCTTTTTTGAATAAACATGATGTCACTCACGTTCCATTCATCCACTTTTTGGACAGCTGCTGTCAGCACAGCCAGAGAAAAATGCCACCTTCCCAGTGACAGCTGCCAATTGCCGTTGCTTTGTGGTGGAGCCTCACTAGCAGACGGGAGGAAGGAGGGACTGGGTGGAGGAGTGGGGTGGGGGGGCTGTGGAGATGCTATTTAAAGGAGGCTGCTGTCACTGGGCTGAGGCTTATGGGAACCCAGCCTCTGCCAGTTTCCAAAACATCTAGCTGGATCGGGCACTTTGGCCTGCAAAAGCACCCTTTTCCTTCAAGCAGTGGCCTTTAAACTCGGAAGACCTAAAATAGCACGTCTGAATTGGGCTCCCTCTGTTTCGATTTCAATCAGAATAGAGCTGGGAGGGACCTTAGAAGTCTTCTATACCAGTGTTGGTGAACCTATAGGCACATGTGCTGGAAGTGGCACGCAGAGCCATCTCTCTGGACACGTTGCTTGCTGCGCTGGTCTTCGTGTATGTGGGAATGCCGGAAACCGTTAGAGCAACTCCCTGGCATGCATGCGTGTGCCGGGAAACTGAGCTTCCGGTTTCCGGCACACACATGTGCGCCAGGCAGCTGGTCTTTGCACACGTATGCACACCAAAAACCGTAAGACTGAATGACCAGCGCACATGTGAACTCCGGAAACCGGAAGCTCAGCTTCCCGGCGCACGCATGTGCCAAAAAGATTCGCCAACACTGCCTTATACCATTTCAGACCAATGGCCGTCCTGCCTTTTTCGTTTCCCTTTCCCTTCTCGTTCTTAAAACCGTTTGCGTGTGAATAATTTCGCCGTGCACAGAAGATAATTTTCTCTACGAGGTTTTGTGTTTTGTCTAAGGGCCTCAGTGTCTTGTTGACATGATAGCAGTCTTCCAATATCTCAGGGGCTGCCCCAAAGAAGAGGGAGTCAAGCTATTCTCCAAAGCACCAGAAGGCTGGAGAAGAAGCAATGGGTGGAAACTAATCAAGGAGAGAAGCAACCTAGAACTAAGGAGAAATTTCCTGACAGTGAGAACAATTAACCAGTGGAACAACTGGCCTCCAGAAGTTGTGAATGCTCCAACACTGGAAGTTTTTAAGAAGATGTTGGATAACCATTTGTCTGAAGGGGTGTAGGGTTTCCTGCCTAAGCAGGGGGTTGGACTAGAAGACTTCCAAGGTCCTTTCCAACTCTGTTCTTCTCTTCTCTTCTCTTCTCTTCTCTTCTCTTCTCTTCTCTTCTCTTCTCTTCTCTTCTCTTCTCTAAAAAACATATGAAGAACAGTTGCAGGAACTGGGTATGTCTAGTTTAATGAAAAGAAGGACTAGGGGAGACATGATAGCAGTCTTCCAATATCTCAGGGGCTGCCCCAAAGAAGAGGGAGTCAAGCTATTCTCCAAAGCACCAGAAGGCAGGACAAGAAGCAATGGGTGGAATCTAATCCAGGAGAGGAGCAACTTAGCGCTAAGGAGAAATTTCCTGACAGTGAGAACAATGAATCAGTGGAACAACTGGCCTCCAGAAGTTGTGAATGCTCCAACACTGGAGGTTTGTAAGAAGAGGTTGGATTGGTCTGAAGTGGTGTAGGGTTTCCTGGTTTAGCAGGTTGTCAGACTAGAAGACCTCCAAGGACCCTTCCAACTCTGCTATTCTATTATTCCATCTTTTCCATTTCTGGTGGTCCACAATCAAGGATTTGGAAACGCTACGATGAATCCAGCAGGCCAGATCTCGCCCAAGGGTTGCTAGTTGCCGCTCGGGGACTTGAACTCGCTGCAGAAGGTTTCGCAATCCAGCAGGGCCCTTCTGCTAATTGCTTTTTGCACCGATTCCCAACAGACCTGCTTCTGGCAGTTTCCCCAGGTCCTCCTCACCAGGTCCTTTCCACTTTTGAGGGATGGAAGGGACCCCCCGAAAACAGAGGAGGTGAGATGTGCCAGCTTGGCCCCTTACCAAGGAACCTTTTAAACTCCCCCGTCCGTGCCAAGAGCTTTAGCAACTCTGCAGGATAGAGGAGAAATGAACTCTTTTCCTCAGAGTAGAATTGAGGCCGGCAGGCTTAGTGGCCAGAAAAGCAGCTCCCCCACGTGCACTCCCATTTTTGGCACCCGGTGCCAAAAAGATTTGCCAAACACTGCCCTATACCATTTCAGATAAATGGCCATCCCGTCTTTTTCATTTCCCTTTCCCTTCTCGTTCTTAAAACCGTTTGCGTGTGAATAATTTTGCCGTGCGCAGAAGATAATTTTGTCTACGAGGTTTTGTGTTTTGTTTAAGTGCCTCAGTGTCTTGTTGACATTTATTTATTTATTTATTTATTTATTTATTTATTTATTTGTTCAATTTATATGCCGCCCCTCTCCGGAGACTCAGGGTGGCTTACAATGCGTTGTTGAACACCAAGCGGTGTTCTTTTTTTATACAAAGTCAACTTATGTGCCCCCACAAACCGGGTCCTCATTTTACCTACCTCGGAAGGATGGAAGGCTGAGTCAACCTTGAGCGTGGTGAGATTTGAACTTGCAGTAATTGCAGGCAGCTGGCAGCTAAGTGCTACTTAAGTGCTACTTAACAGCGCTTTAGTCCGCTGCTCCACCAAGTCTCCTACATGATAGCAGTGTTCCAATATTTGAGGGGTTACCATGAAGAAGAGGGGGGCGGGGTCAACGTATTCTCCAAAGCACCAGAAGGCAGGACAAGAAGGAACACCCCAAATTTCTTAACCCAGACAGTTGGCTTTCCAGGACTAAAGACTGCCAAACCCATAGGTTCAAACCTGCCCAGTTTCCTCCTCTACTTTTCGGTGGGGATACAGCTGCAAAACTGGAGGCTGGCCAGATGTGTGTTGAGCAGAGAATTTGGGGAACGGCTGCAATGAAGAAGCTTACCAAGCCAGGCCTGTTTCTCGGCGAGGAATTCGACTGATTCCTTCACAAAATCACATGAAGGATTAGTACCGCTTTATAAAGCCTTTAGTAAGGCCACACCTGAAATAACTGCATCCAGTTTTGGTCGCCACGTTACCCAAAAGATGTTGAGACTTTGGAAAAAGTGCAAAGAAAAGCAACTTAAAATGATTAGGGGACTGGAAACTAAAACATAGGAAGAACGGTTGCAGGGTTTGGATTTGGCTAGTCTAGAGAAGAGAAGGACTACGCGGGACATGATAGTAGCATTCCAGTATTTGAGGGGCTGCCCCAAAGAAGAGGAGGGGGTCAACTTACTTTCCAAAGCACCCAAAGGGCAGGACAAGAAATAATGGTTGGAAACTCATCAAAGAGAGAAGCAACCTGGGATTACGGAGAAACTTCCTAACATTGAGGACAGTTAACCAGTGGAATGACTTGCCACCAGAATTTGTGGGTCCTCCATCAATGGAGGTTTTTAAGAAGAGACTGGACAGCCACTTGTCTAAAATGGTATAGGGTCTCCTGTTTGAGTAGGGTGTTGGATTAGAAGACCTCCAAGGTCCCTTCCAACTTCCTTCCTTCCTTCCTTCCTTCCTTCCTTCCTTCCTTCCTTCCTTCCTGTTGTGGCTCCGGTGCCTGAGCCTGGGCTATTGACAGATGCAGACTCTGAGAATGAGGGAGAGGAGTTGGCAAGGCCTCCCTCTCCAGGACCCTCCTCTCTGGCAATGCCTCCGGAGGACACCGAAGGCCAAGAGATAGGCCCAGAGCCAAGCATGTCCCCGTAGCCACAGGTGGACAGCGACGAAGAAGATAAGTGCTGGCTGGACCCTCGGCAGAGGCGCAGGGAGAAGCGTGCGCAGAAGAGGGGAAGTGCCAGAGATTAGCTGAGTCACTGGACCACACCCCACAGGGTATAAATGTGGGTGTGGTGGCCGGTTGAGTTTGTGATGAGCAAAAACTGGAAATAATCCATGATCTCTGCATTACTGGACTTCTGCCTGCTTTGTCAGACTGCATTTGGACTAATCCTTGTATTGTTGAAACTTTGCCTGCTTTATCAGAATGCTTGCAGTCTAATCTTTGTTTTATGTGAGCAAAGTCTGAATTGGCAGCTAGGCACTGGGTTGCTGCCACTTTTATCTTCAAAGATTTTGTCATGTGGCTTATTAACTCTGGGCCGTCTGTGGGGGTGCGTGTGTGGGACGGGGACAGAACACTTCCTTCCTTCCTTCCTTCCTTCCTTCCTGTCTGAAATGGTATAGGTTCTCCTGCTTGAGCAGGGGACTGGACTAGAAGACCTCCAATGTCCCTTCCAGCTCTGTTATGATTCTAATTCCTTCCTGGTTGTTGGGTGTGGTAGGATTATATTCCATGCATCTGGAAGGAAGGGAGATTTTTTTCAAATGTATTAACAGAGTTGGAAGGGGCCTTGGAGGTCATCTAGTCCAACCCCTCACCCAAGCAGGAGACCCTACACCAGTGATGGCTAACCTTTTGGCCATCGCGGGCCAAAAGTGGGGGGGAGTGCGGGGAGGTCGCTCGCGCACGTGCCCAAACTCATAATTCTATGCCCCCCACCCCCTGCGCATGCGTTCGTGACCCCCCCCGCACTCCCCCCACTTTTGGCATGTGATGGCAAGGTAGGCCCATTTCTCGCTCTTCCCAGGCTCCAGAGCCTTTCTAGGAGTCTGGGGAGGACAAAAACGGCCTTCTGAACCCCCGCCCCCGGAAGGTCTTCCGGAGGCCCTCCGGAGGCCGGAAATGGCCTGTTTGCCAACTTCCAGTCTCACTGGAAGGCCCGTTTTTCACTCTCCCCAGACTCCAGAGCCTTTCTAGGAGTCTGGGGAGGGCGAAAACGGCCTTCCCCCACTACCCCGGAGGCCCTCTGGAGTCCAGAAACAGCCTTTTTCCTGACTTCCGGTAGGCCCGAAAGGCCCAAAAATCAGCTGGCCGGCATGCGCATGCACGACAGAGTTGAGCTCGCGTGCCCACCGATATGGCTCCGTGTGCCACCTGCGGGCACGCGTGCCATAGGTTCGCCATCACGGCCCTACACTATTTCTGACAGATGGCAGTCCAGTCTCTTCTTAAAAGCCTCCAGGGATGAAGCTCCCCCAATTTCCGAAGGCAACTTCTGTTCCACGGGTTGATTGGTTCTCACTGTCTCCTTATTTCCAGGTTGAATCTCTCCTTGTTCAGTTCAGTTTCCATCCATTATTGTTCCTTGTCTGGCCTTTGGGTGCTTTGGAAAATAGTGTTGTGGCTCCATTACCGGAGTCTGTGTCATCGGCAGGAGAGGACTCCGAGAGTGAAGGAGAGGAGTTGGCAAGGCCTCCCTCTCCAGGACCCTCCTCTCTGGCAATGCCTTCAGTATCCGCCGAAGGGCAAGAGATAGGGCCGGGGCCAAGCACGTCCACGCAGCCACAGATGGAAGTGATGAGGGTAATGAGTCTTGGCTGGATCCACGCTAGTGTCGCAGAGATAAGCGCGCGCAACAGAAGACAAGGCGTGCCCGAGATTAGGCTGAGTCACTGGACCACACCCCACAGTATATAACAGGGGTTGTTCCTCTGTTCTGGTCCTGTTAGACCTCTCAGCGGCTTTTGATACCATCGACCATGGTATCATGCTGTGCCGGCTGGAGGGATTGGGGGTGGGAGGCACCGTGCTGCGGTGGTTCTCCTCCTATCTCTCTGACCGGTCACAGTCTGTGTTGGCAGGGGGGCAGAGGTCGACCTCGAGGCGCCTTGCTTGCGGGGTGCCGCAAGGGTCGGTCCTCTCGCCGCTCCTGTTCAACATTTATGTGAAGCCGCTGGGTGAGATCATCCGTGGTTTTGGGGTGCGATGCCATATGTACGCTGATAACACTCAGCTGTACATTTCCACCCCAGACCACCCCAATGATGCCCTCGAAGTGATGTCCCAGTGTCTGGAGGCCGTGCAGGTCTGAATGGGGAGGAACAGGCTTCGGCTCAACCCTTCCAAGACCGAGTGGCTGTGGATGCCGGCGTCCCGGTATAGCCAGCTGGTGCCATCGCTGGCTATTGGGGGCGAGTCACTGACCCCCACAGAGGGGGCTCGCAACTTGGGCGTCCTCCTGGACACACGGCTGTCTTTAGAAGAGCATATGACGGCCGTGGCCAGGGGGGCTTTTTATCAGGTTCGCCTGATACGCCAGTTGCGCCCCTTTCTGGATCGGGACTCCTTGTGCACAGTCACTCATGCCTTGGTTACGTCACGCCTGGACTACTGTAACGCTCTCTACATGGGGCTCCCCCTGAGGAGCACCCGGAGGCTCCAGCTGGTGCAGAATGCGGCCGCGCGGGTGATTATGGGAGCGACGTGGCGCTCCCACGTAATACCTCTCCTGCGCGAGCTGCATTGGCTCCCGGTGGTCTTCCGGGTGCGCTTTAAGGTGTTGGTTCTCATCTTTAAAGCGCTCCATGGCTTAGGGCCAGGGTATTTGCGAGACCGCCTGCTGCTACCGATAACCTCCCACCGGCCAATACGCTCTCACAGAGAGGGCCTCCTCGGGGTGCCGTCGGTCAGGCAATGTCAGCTGGCGGCCCCCAGGGGGCGAGCCTTCTCTGTGGGGGCACCCGCCCTGTGGAATGAGCTGCCTCCTGGAATATGATTGATCCCGGACCTCCGGACCTTCCGTAAAGCCCTGAAGACATTTTTATTTCATCAAGCCGGCCTAGCCTAAATGGTTTTTAATTGGGATTTTAAATTTTATGGATTTGGGGTTTTAAATTGGGTAGCCAATGATTTAATTCTTTTAATTATCTTAACTTTTGTATTTGTATGTTTTTTTAATTTTGGCTGTTCACCGCCCTGAGTCCCTCTGGGAGAAGGGCGGTATACAAATTAAATAAATAAATAAATAAATAAATAAATAAATAAATAAATAAATAAAAGGGAGCGTGGTGGCCAGTCAAACCTTGTGACAAACAAAGCTGAAAGCTTCCACGCCATTCTGCATTGCCGGACTTTTGCTTTAAGACTTTGCTGGAGTATCTCTGGACTTGATTAATTCCGTAATTATTGAGCTGCTTTCCTTTGATGTACCAGAAGCGGGGAGAAGTTATCTCTCCTCTTTGTAAATAATAAACTCTTGGCAGGCAGCCACTAAGTTGTTGCCAAGTTCCGTTATTATAAGGAAAAGGATTTTGCCAGCTGGTTTGGTCTTTAACTCCTGAACGTCTGTTGGTGTGTGTGCGTGTGGTTGGGGACAGAAAAAATAGCTTGACCCCCTTCCTCCTCTTGGTGTCAGAGATGGCCAAGTTAATCGCCATTCCCAGGGAGGGGATTTCTCTTCCTCTTGAGGCTTGTTTCTTTTTAAAGTTGCATGGTGCCAAAAAAGAGAAGGTTGGGTCACTGACGCAACCCCGAGCTGTTGTTTCAACAGAGGTCCATCGGCTACAAAAGCCTCCGGGGCTGCAGGCTGGGGGAGGTAGCAGCGTTTTATTCCTGGAGCTGAGGGTCTCCCGGGAGGAGAAATGAGACAATCAGAATCAGGAAAGTAGATCACGTCAGAAAGGAAAGCAGGTGGCTTTAAAAAATGAGGCAAGAGATGATTAGCGAAGGCAGCCCCAGGAGGACCTGGAACGAAGCGAGCTAGAATCAGTGCTGGGTACAATTTCACTGACTTGAATCTCAGTCCAGCTTGCTTCCTGTTGGTGTTTTCCTCAGACCAGGGGTAAACACTCAAAAGATCCCTTTGGACCCGTTTCCCACAGAAAAGAAAACACCGGGAGCCACAAAACCCTTCCCGTGCCTGACGATTTCTTGAGCGGCCACAAAACTAGCATATGTAGTTGAATTAAACGTTCTGTTTACTTCTTGAAACTTTTCTTTGCTTGGGTTTATCCATGGTTGGCCTACCGGGAGTCGAAAAGCTCAATAAATCGTGTGCCGGCGGGTGTTGCACATTGGTGGTTGTGATGCATATTTTGAGCGACAGGGAGCCTCAGCAGAGGGATGAAAGAGCCACATGCGGCTCCAGAGCCGCAGGTTGCTGACCTCTGCCTCAGACCCAAAAGCTTTGGTGGACCAAACTCCCAAAGGCTCTTTTTCCAAAACTCAACTGGGCTTTCGTAGTTTCCCCGCCCCCCCTTCTCATCCAAGAAGTTTCAGAAGCTTCTTGGAGGAGAAGCAAAATGTTTTCCCCAAGAAAGTCCAGTGGCCTTTTAGAAAAAGTACCTTTGGGGCAACCATAACCTAGATCTGTGAGGGCGAACTTATGCCAACTGTCACCCCAGCCCAGCTCCACCGCCTTTGCGCGCACGCCTCCCACTGGCTAGCTGCTCTACGGGTCTGTGCTGCTCATCACTGGCTCATCGGCGCCATCACTGACTATTGGGAGTGAGTCGTTGGCCCCCACGGATGGGGTTCGCAACTTGGGCGTCCTCCTGGACTCACGGCTGTCTTTAGAAGAGCATATGACGGCCGTGGCCGGGAGGTCTTTTTATCAGGTTCGCCTGATTCGCCAGTTGCATCCCTTTCTGGATCGGGACTCGTTACGCACGGTCACTCACGCCCTTGTCACCTCACGCCTGGACTACTGCAATGCTCTCTACATGGGGCTCCCCTTGAGGAGCATCCGGAGGCTCCAACTGATCCAGAATGCGGCCACACGGGTGGTTATGGGAGCGACGTGGCGCTCCCATGTGACCCCCCTCCTGCGCGAGCTGCACTGGCTCCCGGTGGTCTTCTGGGTGCACTTCAAGGTTTTGGTTACCACCTTTAGAGTGCTCCAAGGCATCGGACCAGGGTATTTACAAGACCGCCTTCTGCTACCAATAGCCTCTCACCGACCAGTTCACTCCCATAGAGAGGGGCTCCTCCGGGTGCCGTCGGCCAAACAATGTCGACTGGCAGCCCCCAGGGGGAGAGCCTTCTCTGGGGGGGGCACCTACGATCTGGAACGAGCTCCCCCCCGGAGATACAGAGGATCCAAGATTTACGCACTTTCCGCCGTGCCCTAAAAACATTGTTATTCCAACAGGCTGGTCTGGCCTAACTCTCCCTTTTAAATTGGGTTTTAAATGTTTTACATAAATGAGATGTTTTAAAATTTGTTTTTGAGCCTAAATTATTTAATCTATTTTTAATAGCTTTTAACTTTTGTATGTTATTTGTATTTTTATCTTGGCTGTTCACCGCCCTGAGTCCCCTGGGAGTAGGGTGGTATATAAATATGATAATAAATAAATAAATAAAATAAATGTGCAGGGGGCGGGACACATGCGGGGGACGCGTGCGCACATGCACGGGGGGGGGGGCGGTCAGATGCACGGTGGGGGCTCGCATTGCACTTTGGGGGTTTGCGTGTTTGCCTCCTGTGCCCCATTTTGGCCCTGGAAAGCCTCCTGGAACCAACCTGGAAGCCAAAACGGAGCAGAGGGGAGCCGGGGGCACATGTGTGGGAGATGCATGTTCATTCGCAGGGACTCTTGCGCATGTGTGGGGGAGGGATGCATGCAAGGGGAGGGGGCTCGCATTGCATTTTGGGGGTCCAGGCATATGCATTTTGGGCCCTTGGACCCAAGAAGATCACCATCACTGACCTAGATGATTGAGCATTTCCGAAGAGGGGTGGACCAAACGCTACCAAAATCTCCCAGTAATTTGCCCAGCGAGAATATAGATCAGGGATGTCAAACTCAGATCTGGCTGGCGGGGTTCTTAGATCTGGCCCAATGAGGCCACTCTGGAAACAGCCAACGACCGGCCCGCCAGTGAAAACGGAGCTCGGGAGGGCCACGCATGTGTCCCGGAGGTCATTGTGGCCAAAAACAGGGCCCGGATTAAGGGGGGGGTCAC
This sequence comes from Arizona elegans, assembly GCA_022577455.1. Lineage (NCBI taxonomy): Eukaryota > Metazoa > Chordata > Lepidosauria > Squamata > Colubridae > Arizona > Arizona elegans. Next base: position 3,580,414 of record JAKOOJ010000031.1, on the reverse strand, counting down.
ACGCGGTCTCCCTGGGCTCTGTTTTCGCTGGCAGAGGGCAAGCAAAACCAACTCAAAGCAAAAGAAAAGGAGAAATGTTTCCAAAGGAGAAAGAGGAAAGACAAAGAAAAAGAAGGGAAGATGGGAAGAAGAAAGGAGAATGAACAGGGGAAGAAAAAGAAGAGAAGGAAGGAAGAAAGGAAAGAAGGAAAGAAAGAAAAAAGAGAGAGAAAGAAGATAGGAAGGAAGGAAGGAAGGGATGGAGGGAGGGAGGAAGAAAGGAAGGAAGGAAGGAAGGAAGGAAGGAAGTTCGAATTTCACCAGGCTCAGGGTTGACTCAGCCTTCCATCCTTCCAAGGTAGGTAAAATGAGGACCCGGATTGTGGGGGCCATAAGTTGACTTTGTATTAAAAAAAGAACACCGTTTAGGGGGCCCCCGAAAGCCTTACTAAGCAGGTATATACAAAAGTATGAAGGCTATTGCTTAATGCATTGTAAGCCACCCTGAGTCTCCAGAGAAGGGTGGCATATAAATCAAACCAATAAATAAATAAATAAATAAATAAATAAATAAATAAATAAATAAATAAGGAAGGAAGGAAGGAAGGAAGGAAGGACAGAAGGAGATTATAATGAGAGTGAGGGAAGGTCTGAGGAAGTCCTGCCTTAGCACTTGGCTACCACAGGTGCCCCCGACATGAGCGATGTTGAGTTGGCCACGCCCATGCCCACCCCGGCCACGCCCCCACCTCCCCCCAAAACAACCCTGATGCGGCCCTCAATGAAATCGAGTTTGACACCCCTGACACGGAAGATTTCTCACCCTTAAAATAGCCTTTGCACGTCAAAATCTGATCCTTGGCCAAATCTTCAGTTTGGGGTCAGGTTTTTTTTGTAACCTTCTTCACCCGATCTTCTCTTGAGGAGAGACCTGCTCAGTGCCCCAAAGGTCCTTTCTTTCTTTGTTTGTTTTTTCTTAAAGACGTTTCGCTTCTCATCCAAGAAGCTTCTTCAGCTTCTGAGTGAAGAAGCTTCTTGGATGAGAACTGAAGAAGCTTCTAAGAATGAGAAGCGAAACGTCTTCAAGAGAAAAAAAGAACCAAAAGAAAGTCCAGTTGCACCTTTGGGACAACCATGATGGAGTTGGACGACGGAGAATATTCCATAGAAATTTACAGATCAAGGATATTTTTAGGGCCAAAACTAAACCAAAACATATCCCTGTAGTAAAATCGCTATTCGATCTACTCAGCATGGTAGAGATTCTGCGTCAGAAAAAGTAGAATGAAGCTGGAAATATCAGGAAGTAGGTAGGAGAAAAACCTGGAGAGATCTCTTTGGGGAGAAACTAGAAATATTCCTGCCCCTTTTTTCCCCACCAGCAGAGACGTCCAAAGACATCCTAGCTGGCCCAAATGACCTTCTCATCTTTGACATCGTCTGTCGAATTACAGTAAAGGCATTAAAGGATTGAGGAGGGAGGGAGGTTTGGCTTTGGGTGTTTGCCTAGTGCCTGATGGGAGTTGTAGTCCAGTGATACGCAGGGCATCGGGGTGTTGGAAAAAGGGTGAACATTTCATCAGAATTAATCTCTCTTTGTTTGGGAAATGGAAAAGGAGGAAAGTCCTAGCTTGTTCTCAGTCTTGTGATGGAGAGAGGTCCAAGAAAGGTTCTTGAGGGTCTCTCCATTTTTTTCTCCTTCCCCCCACGTTCCACCCTTCCTTCCTCTTCTCCGTCTCCTCCTCCTTCTCCTCCTCCTCTGCCTCCCTTTCCATTCCTTCCTTTTCTCCTTCTCCTCCTCCCTTTCCACCCTTCCTTCCTCTCTGCTTCCTCCTTTCCAACATTCCTTCCTCTTCTCCTTCTCTTCTTCCTCCCTTTCCAGCCTGCCTTCCTCTCCTCCTCCTCCTCCTCCCCTTTCCACCATTCCTTCCTTTTCTCCTTCTCCCCCTCCTCCTTTTTCCTTTCTACCATTCCTTCCTTTTCTCCTTCTCCTCCTCCCTTTCCACCGTTCCTTTCTCTCTGCCTCCTCCTTTCCAACATTCCTTCCCCTTCTTCTTCTCTTCTTCCTCCCTTTCCAGCCTGCCTTCCTTCCTCTCCTCCTCCTCCCCTTTTAGTCCATTTTTCTCTTCTCCGTCTCCTCCTCCTTTTCCATCATTTCTTCCTCATTCCCTTTTCCTCCTCCTCCTCCTTCCTTCCTCTCCTCCTCCCCATTTCCACCATTCCTTCCTTTTTCTCCTCCTTCTCCTTTTCCACCATTCCTTCCACATCCCCTTCTCCTTCTCCTCCTTCCCTCCACCTTTCTCTTCTTCTTCCTCCTCCTCCTTTTCCACCATTCCTTCCTCTTCCCCTTCTCCTCCTCCTCCTCTTCTTCCTCCTCCCTTATCACCGTTCCTTCCTCTCCTCCTCCTCCCCCTTTCCAAGATTCCTTCCTCTTCTCCGTCTCCTCCTTTTTCCACCATTTCTTCCTCATCTCCTTTTCCTTCTCCTCCTCCTTCCCCCCACTTCTTCCTTTTTTTCCTCCCCCTCCTCCTCCTCTTCCTTCTCCTCCCTTTCCACCATTCCTTCCTCTTCTCCTTCTCTTTCCCTCCACCTCCACCTCTTCCTCTTCTCCCTCTTCCTCCTCCTCCTCCTCCTCGCCCAAATCCGGATTCTCTCATCTCTCATTGCAAGGGCAACTGATGTGGAGGTAGTTTCTGTTAAGTGGCTTTATTACTGGTTAGATTTTTTTTTCCCTTTCCTTTTTTACAAATTTTGATAGCGGAACAAACGTGTCACTTCTCTTTTGAGTTTTCAATTCTAAGACATCAGAACAACCAGTTGAAAAGTTTAGGACTTAATTTAAAGTAGCAAAACTCGTATTAACATTTTCGCTTCTCTCCCCGCCCCTCCCGCCCCTCCCCCACACCCTCTTTTTTTTTTTTTTTTTTTTGTAGTTTGCAAAGTGGTCTTGGACGTTGTCATAAATATACACAGAGAGAGAGAGAGAGAAATCAAAAGCCAGGGGGGGTAGGAGAAAAGGAATGGGACAGTAAATAAGGCACGTGGCAGTCTCTGAAAAAATTACACAAGCTTCAGCCAACTTAAATTAATTGCCATTTCCCTGGCCCAGTCCATAATAAAACTGTACATTGACACAAATGTTGTGTGGGCAGTTGTCATTCCAATTCACACTCTTCCAATCCACGGCAGCTTTCAGACACCGGCCGGATTTGATCGGTCCCAAGTTTTATTTCTTTCTTTGTTTTTCTTTAAAAAAAAAAATCCATTTGGAATTTGACTAAGAATAATTTCCTTCCTTAAAATGGAGACAACCATTGGTGAGGAATTGAGTTGGTCATCAGAAAAGGTTGGTCAGCGTTGTCTGTGAAGGGCTGCGGGATTCGTGGACGTCCAAACTGCCGGACACGGAATTCAAGACCGAAGTCACGGAAGGCATGCTAGGGTTCGTCAGGTCTGTGAGGGTGGTGGGAGTCCTGGAGGGGCTCAGGGAGGTGTTGGAGATCTCCGAAGCTGGTCCAGATGGAGTGCCCGCCTGGAGGGCCGGATCAGATGCCTTGTCCACTCCCGTGTTCTCCTGGCGTAAGAGGTTCCGTCGGAATTTGGCTCGGGCGTTCTGGAACCAGACCTAGAACCGTTCCATAGGAAGGAAGGAAGGAAGGAAGGAAGGAAGGAAGGAAGGAAGGAGGGAGGGAGGGAGAGAGAAGCAGGGAAGGAAGGAGGGAAGATGAGAAGGAGGGGAAAAAGCAAGGAAAGAAGGAAGGAAGGAAAGAAGGAAGGAAAGAGAAGCAGGGAAGGAAGGAGGGAAGGTGAGAAGGAGGGAAAGAATGAAGGAAGGAAGAAGATGGGAAGGAGAAGGTGGGAAGGAGAGAAGGAGGGAAGGAGAGAAGGAGGGAAGGAAGGAGATGGGAATGAGAGGGAAGGAAGGAAGGAGATGGGAATGAGAAGGTGGGAAGGGGAGAAGGAGGGAAGGAAGGAGATGGGAATAAGAGGGAAGGAAGGAAGGAAGGAAGAAGATGGGAATGAGAAGATGGGAAAGAAGGAAGGAAGGAAGGAAGGAGATAGGAATGAGAAGGTGCGAAGGGGAGAAGGAGGAAAGGAAGGAGATGAGAATAAGAGGGAGGGAGGGTAGGAAGGAAGGAAAGAAGGAAGGAGATGGTAAAGAGAAGGAGGGAAGGAGGGAAGGAGGGAAGGAAGGAAGGAAGGAGATGGTAAAGAGAAGGAGGGAAGGAGGGAAGGAAGGAAGGAGATGGGAATAAAAAACAGTAAAGAACGGAGGGAAGGATAGAAGGAGGGAAGGAAGGAAGGAGATGGGAATGTGAAGGAAGGGAGGAAGGGAGGAAAGAACAAATGAATAAACGCAATTTTATCCGTGCACTCTGGAGTAAGTGGGATCTTAATTAGGCCTTATTTTGGGAGTAGGGCTTATATTGGGCACACGTGTAAAAATCAAGCTAGGACTTACTTTCTGAGTAGGTGGTATTTTTAGGGAAACAGTATTTTTTGGGGTGGGGTGGCGTATGTGTGAGATAACCAAAGGGAAATAGCCACCGGATGTCACCTAAGCAAAAATGTTTCCTCTCCTTCTTGTTGCGCTTGTTTGTCGATATTTCAATATTAATATTTATTTTTATGACTGCCTTTAGATCAGGCGTCAGATCGTTTCGGAAGAGCTGCCAGCCTTACATGCGAAGATAAATTATTAATGCTTTTAAAATAATAACACGGGGGGTGGGGAGAGAGAAAGAATCATATTAAACATCTGGAGCAGCTCAGAGGAATGCGAGGCGATGGATCCAATTAAATGTGATTATTAATAATAGAAACTCTCGAAGTTGCATCCTCAGCGCTTCTCCATAAGGCATTCACCTGCTCCAAAATAAGGATATTTTTAAATAAATACAGGTAGTCCTTAACTTACGACCACAACTGAACCTAAAATTTCCGTTGCTAAGCGAGACACTTGTTAAGGGAGTTTGCTTTGTTTTACGACCCTGCTTGCCACAATTGTTAAGTGAATCACCACAGTTGTTAAATTAGTAACATTTATTTATTGATTGATTGGTTCGATTTATATGCCGCCCTTCTCCGGAGACTCAGGGCGGCTTACAATGCGTTAAGCAAACATGGTCGTTAAGTGGATCCTGCTCCCCGCGCCCCCATCGGCATTGCTTGTCGGAAGGTCACAAAAGGAGGATCATGTGACTCCGGGATTCTGCAAACTGTCATAAATACGAGTCAGTTGCCAACCATCTGAATTTTGATCCCACGAACTATGGGTCATAAGTGTGAAAAACGGTCGTCAATGACCATTTTTTCCCGTGCCATTGCAACTTCAAACGGTCGCTAAATGAAACATTGTAAGTCAAGGACTGCCTGTATGTGATTCAGGCAGGAAGGAATTGAAACAGAAGAAGAAGAAAAAAATTTTTTCTGCTTTAACTTGTGATGTCTACGTGGAAATTACAACAGGTTTTTCAATTTTCCAGGCCATCTGCCAAGGTAGAATAAAACCATTTTAGGGATGAATGAATTCTTGGCTTCAAAAAATGCCCCCCCCCCTTTTTTTTTTCCAGCAGAATGACACGGTAGGTCAGCCGAGAATTTTGTTAAGGCAGGAAAAAAAAGTGATTTTCATACTTTTATTTTTTCAACATCAGAAAAAGGGGCTACCATACGTTCTTTCTGGATTTTCTTTGCAGTAGAAAAGTGAATTCGGAAGTGAATTAGTGGCCAAAATTATGGAAACCTTTTGGGAAAAGTATATTTTCTAAAACTAGCTAATAACACTTTTTTTTTTTTTTTTTTGGAGTAGTACAGTGGTGGGTTTCAAAAAATTTTACTACCAGCTCTGTGGATGTGGCTTGTGGGTGTGCAGGGGAAGGATACTGTAAAATCCCCATTCCCACTCGACTCCAGGGGAAGAATACTGCAAAATCTCCATTCTCTCCCCACTCCAGGGGAAGGATACTGTAAAATCCCCATTCCCACCCCACTCCAGGGGAAGGTTACTGCAAAATCTCCATTCCCTCCCCAATCCAGGGGAAGGATACTGCAAAGTCTCCATTCCCACCCCACTCCAGGGGAAGGATACTGCAAAGTCTCCATTCCCACCCCACTCCAGGGGAAGGATAGTGCAAAATCTCCATTCCCTCCCCACTCCAGGGGAAGGTTACTGCAAAATCCCCATATCCTCCCCACTCCAGGGGAAGGTTACTGCAAAATCCCCATTTCCTCCCGATCAGCTGGGACTCGGGAGGCAGACAGTAGATGGGGGCCGGGCCAGTCAGAATTTTTACTACCGGTTCTCCGAACTACTCAAAATTTCCGCTACCGGTTCTCTAGAACTGGTCAGAACCTGCTGAAAAACCACCTCTGGAGTAGTACCATCAAATTATATATCAAGGGAAAGATCATTTAATCAAGAATGTAATGCAATAACTTTCAGGAAGGATTTGCTATTAGAATAGCAGTTAGAGTACAAAGAAGAAAAGGGAAACACGTAGAAAAAACGAGATAGACAAAAATTATCCCCATGTCAGTTAATACGTAGTTGGGTAACCTTTAGCATGAAGATGGCCTTCCAACGTCTTCCCATGGAGTGAACCAAGTCTTTTAATTCTGCGGCTGTTATCATGTGAAACCAAGATTGAATGATTGCTTCTATTAACTGGGTTTTATTGCTGGGTCGCTTCTGATTAACAAGTTTCTTTAGTCGGCTCCATAGATTTTCCATTGGGTGAAGGTCTGGGCTATTCCCAGGCCATTCCAGCAGTGGAATAGGATTATCTTGAAACTCCAAAATAAAAGTGGTGTCATTAGCCATCAAACCTCAAAAAGACACTTTTCCCAAAAGGTTTCCACAATTTTGGCCACGACTGTACAAGGAAGCAGAGAATCAGTCCCATAAAACAATCTTCTTTTGAGTTGCATAATCTTTCCAGCAACAAGTGCAATGCAAACTTTTCATTTCTTTGGGTGGGGAAGAAGCAGAATCGTGCATTCGTTTCTTAAAGGAACAACAACCCTCTCTCTTTTCTTTTTTTTTGCAAGAGGGAAATCTCATGCACGACTACATTATTCCTCAGGGAGAAACTGAGGCAGGGAAACAAAGCAGTTAATGGAGGGAGGCGTTAAATGCAGAAGTCTGCATTTTGCAAATGGGCTTGGCATGGTTAGATCGTATTTCTTCCAGGTGCCCCTTTGCAAAGTGAGGTGCCAGATCTGGAATGATGAAATAAAAATTAGGAAACCATAACCCATAAAACTAAGATCATGGCATCTGGCCCTCTCAATTCCTGGCAAATAGATGGGGAAGAAATGGAGGTAGTGACAGATTTTATCTTCCTGGGCTCCAAGATCGCTGCAGATGGGGACTGCAGCCAAGAAATTAAAAGAGGCTTGCTCCTGGGGAGGAAAGCTATAGCAAAGTTAGACAACATTCTAAAAAGCAGAGACATTACCCTGTCAATAAAAGTGCGTATAGTGAAGGCGATGGTTTTCCCAGTTACAATGATGGCTGTGAAAGTTGGACTAGGGGTGAAATCCAGCAGATTCTGACAGGTTCTGGAGAACCGGTAGCAGAAATTTTGAACAGTGAGAGAGAACGGTGAAGACCTGGCTTTTCCGGCAGGCCTGGGGACATTGATCTCGCTCTTGTGATCTGGCGAGATCCAGCCATGAATGGCGTGAATGAGTTTTTAATGTTTTTAATTTTGAAATGTTTTTTATAATGATTTTTAAAAATGTGAGCCGCCCTGAGTCTTCGGAGAGGGGCAGCATATAACTTGAATTAATTAAATTAAATTAAATTAAACCGGCAAATACCACCTTTGGGTGGCCCCCGAGTGGGGTGGGAATGGAGATTTTGCAAAATCCTTCCCCTGCCACGCCCACCAAGACATGCCCACCGAGACACGCCCACAGAACCGGTAGTAAAAAAAATTTGGATTTCACCACTGAGTTGGAACCTAAGGAAGGCTGAGCGCCAAAGAATGGAGGCCTTTGAACTCTGGTGCTGAAGAAGACTCCTGCGAGTCCCTTGGACTGCAAGGCCATCCAACCCCTCAGTCCTAGAGGAGATCAACCCCGACTGCTCTTTAGAAGGCCAGATCCTGAAGAGGAAACTCAAAATACTTTGGCCACCTAAGGAGAAGGAAGGACTCCCTGGAGAAGAGCCTAATGCTGGGAACGATGGAGGGCAAAAGAAGAAGGGGACGGCAGAGAACGAGGTGGTTGGATGGAGCCACTGAAGCAGTCGGCGTGAGCTTCAATGGACTCCAGAGGATGGTAGAGGACAGGAAGGCCTGGAGGAACGTTGTCCATGGAGTCACGATGGGTCAGACACAACATCACAACTAACAACAACAACTCATAAAAAGCTTGTCTGTATATCCACTGTTGCACGCAAACGTTCCCTGCCAAACACAGAGTGAAAAAAAAATTGCAGCCAATTATAGCCACTGGACTTCCTGATAGCCTCGTCCAGATGCTATTGGCCTCCTGGAAGTCCAGCCACAGAAGCCCTTAAAAATATTCCAACATTGAAATAATAATATCCTAAATATAATATTTCAGGCCGACCAGATTCCCAACCTCCAGCTGGTGCTGCTATTTGTTCAACCTCAGCCTGGCGGACAAACATTTAGCAATGGCGGCTCTTCCGCCATAGATATGTTGAGCTGATGTCTATCAGAGACCCGAGAACGTGGAAGCAGAAGAGGAGAACTGGGACGGCAACTCACAAGGCATCTCCTCCTGAACAACAAAGAGGGATATTCAATAGAAATATGGAGTCTGGCGTGGACGCCTTTCCCGTTTTGCTTAGAAGCACACATACCATACTTCCAACACTGGAGGAGATCGGTAGCCATGACAGCAGCCCCTTCTTGCAGTTCCCCCCCCTCTCTATCTGTATCTCTATCTCTATCAATCTATCTCTATCTATCTCTATCTATCTGCTCTCTCTCTCTCTCTCTCTATCTATTTATCTCTCTATCAATCTCTATCTATCTCTATCTCTCTATCTCTAGCTCTATCTATCTCTATCTCTATCTATCTCTCTCTATGTCTATTTATCTCTCTATCAATCTCTATCTATCTCTATCTCTCTATCTCTAGCTCTATCTATCTCTATCTAGCTCTATCTATCTTTCTCTATGTCTATTTATCTCTCGCTCTCTCTGTCTATTTATCTCTCTATCTCTCTCTCTCTCTCTCTCTCTATCTGCTCTCTCCCTCTCTCCCTCTCTCTCTATGTCTATTTATCTCTCTATCAATCTCTATCTATCTCTATCTATCTCTATCTCTATCTCTATCTATCTTTCTCTATGTCTATTTATCTCTCTTTCTCTATCTCTATGTCTATTTATCTCTATCTTTATCTATCTCTATCTATCTATCTATCTGCTCTCTCCCTCCCTCTCTCTCTCTATGTCTATTTATCCCTCTCAACCTCTATCTATCTCTTTCTATCTCTATCTCTATCTATCTCTATCTATCTTTCTCTATGTCTATTTATCTCTCTCTCTCTCTATCTCTATCTATCTGCTCTCTCTCTCTCTCTCTATCTAATCTCTCTCTATCTATTTATCTATCATCTATTTATCTATCTGCTATTTCTCTCTCTCTAATCTATTTTTCCCCCATTTTACTGTATGGTAACTCTGGGTGGCTTAGAGTTACATATCAGCTAAAACATCAAAAGTTAAAAACCAACGACGTGGGGAGGGCGGGGGTAGGGAGGAAGATGGGGTCTGTTATTACTTCACCCCCTCCATTGCGTTGATCCCCCACTGGGGTCCCAAGCTGACTGGCAGAACCAGGTCTTTAGGCCCTGACGAAAGGATAGGAGGGTTGGAGCCAACCTCACTGGTGAGATGTTCCCAAGGGAACATCTCACCAGAAGGAGCCACAGCAGAGAAGGGCCTCCTCCTGGACCCTGCCGGCTGGAAAAATCAGTCTGACGGGACCCTCATTGTGCCTCCTCTGCTGGCGCCAATGGAATCGGCCAATCCCAGTGGGGTGAGACGGTCCCTCAAGTAGCTTGGGGGGAGGAAGGGCTTTAAAGGGGATCCCCAACCTCTTGAATTTAACCCAGAAGCAGACTGGTAACCGATGCAGCTCGCAGAGCAGTGGTGTTACAGGGGCCCCCAAAACTACCCCCACTGCCACACTCTGGGCCAGAGTGCAGAGTTCAAGGGCTGCCCCATGTAGAGTGCATTGCAGTAGTCCAGTTGTGAGTTGACTAGGGACTGACCGAAGGAGAGCGGGGAAACCTGGTCCAAGAAATATTGCTTTCTAAAGCCACCTGATCGATGACCAGGGCCACTTCCTTCAGTAATGTACCTTACAGAGAAAGCCAAGACCTCCCGCAATCCAGGTTCTTGAAAGATCCCAGATTCCAGTATTACAAAAGAGGAAATTTTGGGCACTTTGACATATAATCCCAGGACAGATTAAATTTAGTTAATAATTGGCTTTATTCATGTTTTTAGATATTCAGGATATTAGAATTATGATGGAATTGAGTAATTCTTAAAAATAGTAAAATATTAAAGATTCAACAGAGGACAACAAACATATTGTATAAAGAAATGTTATTGATGTTTCAACGAATCTCTGGAAAAAGTGATAAAGAACCATAAAGAGAGAACGGTATTGTGGAAGTTGGAAGATTAGGATTATGTGTATTTAATGGTATTATTACTGTTAGCATTTTGTAAAAAGGATATTGACCCAGTCAATACGCTGTCCACAAAATATGTATGATGTTAAAGGAAAACTACAAATAAAACAGAGATAGATAGATAGATAGATAGATAGATAGATGATAAAGAGAGAGAGAGAGAGACAGACAGGTAGATAGATAAATGATAGATAGATAGATAGATAGATAGATAGATAGATAGATAGAGATAGATGATAGAGATAGATAGATGATAGAGAGAGAGAGAGAGAGACAGGTAGATAGATAAAGATAGATAGATAGATAGATAGATAGATAGATAGATAGATAGATAGAGATAGATAGATAGATAGATAGATAGATAGAGATAGATAGATAGATAGATAGATTTTATATATATATATATATATATATATATATATATATATATATATATATATATATATATATATATATATATATGTCTTTGGTTATTTGGGTTTTCTCCCGCGTAAGATTGGAGGTGTCTTGGCAACGTTTCGATGAAGTCTCATTCGTCATCTTCAGGCTGGTGTTTTTGGCTTCGTGCTTTTAGGAGCAATGTGTGTGATCGCAGCTGTTTCTTCCTTTTAACTGCCAGTGGGGGTGTGAACTGATTGGGTGGGAGCTTGGCTGTGTTCTGATTGGATGGAGGTGTGTTCTGATTGGTTGGGGGTTTGGCTGTGCTCTGATTAGATGGGGGGTTGGCTGTGCTCTGATTGGATGGGTGTGTGTTCTGTTTGGGTGGGGGCTTGGTTGTGCTCGGGTTAGTCTGAGTAGCAGGGGGATTTGAGCTGGTGAGCTATGTTGCTGTTGCTTTGAGGTCCAACACCTCAAAGCCACAGGACATATTGACTTTAAAAAGACCAGAACTATCGCCAAAACGGAACACTTTAACAAGATAGATGTGAGAGAGAGAGAGAGAGAGAGAGAGAGAGAGAGAGAGAGGGAGAGAGAGACAGAGAGACAGAGAGAGACAGAGAGAGAGAGAGAGAGACAGAGAGAGATGATAGAGAGAGAGACAAACAAACAGACAGACAGGTAGATAGATAAATGAGAGAGAGAGAGAGAGGTTTGTAGGTAGGTAGGTAGGTGGGGAGAGAGAGAGAGAGATAAAAAGAGGAAGCTGTGGACTCTGCCACAGAAAGTCTCTACACACACACCCCGAGTGAAGTTCTAAGCCACAAACTTTCCCTGGTTAAGATACGATGGGAACCCAGCCTACAACAAGGCCTGCAAGGCCATCCAACCGGTCAGTCCTAGAGGAGATCAACCCCGACTGCTCTTCAGAAGGCCAGATCCTGAAGAGGAAATGCAAATGCTTTGGCCACCTAATGAGAAGGAAGGACTCCCTGGAGAAGAGCCTAATGCTGGGAACGATGGAGGGCAAAAGAAGAAGGGGACGGCAGAGAACGAGGTGGTTGGATGGAGTCACTGAAGCAGTCGGCGTGATCTTCAATGGACTCCAGAGGATGGTAGAGGACAGGAAGGCCCGGAGGAACGTTGTCCATGGGGCCGCAATGGGTCGGACGCGACTTCGCAACCAACAACAACAACAACAAGGGTTAAAGCTGGTGGAAAATTCAGAATGGATTTGGAAATCTTTGTCTTTGAGGGACTTCTTGGCCAACGTGGCAAAACTATTTGTCTCCAAAATTATCACTTGGAGAAGCCATGGGGCAACATCCCAACTTCTCCGCCGTTAACGTTTTGAGGTTCTCATCTTTCCGGGATTCACCATCGTTGGTCAGATGATGATCATCAAAACGTTTCAGAATTCAACAGACTACAGTAGAACCTCTGGTCACGAATGAATCTGACCATAACCAAACCAGGTTCTGACCAAAAAATTCACATTTCCCCCCCCCCCCGCAGCCGATTTCCCCTTCCACACCATTTTGTTTTGTTTTGTAAGCGCCAAATTTCCAAAACTAGGTTCGAGTCACGACTAGTGGTGGGTTGCTAAGGGTTCGCACTGGATCAGGCGAACTGGTAGCGGCGGTGGTAGGAGGCTCCGCCCACCATCCCGGAAGCTTCTGCGCATGCGCACACCCCGAGCAAACTGGTAGCGATGGGATTTGGAACCCGCCCCTGGCCAGGACCAAATCGGTTTGTGACCGAAGTTAATCATAATCATAAGTTTATTTGTCAAGCATATATCAGATAACAGGTAAAACATAATTTGAATAGATGAAAAGAGTAAGTAAAAAGGAATATTAGGACAGGAACGGTAGGCACGCCGGTGTGCTTATGCACTCCCCCTTACAGACCTCTTAGGAATGGGGTGAAGGTCAGTGGTGGGATTCAGCCAGTTCACACCTATTCGGGAGAACCTGTTGTTAACTTTCTAAGCAGTTCAGAGAACCAGTTGTTGGAAGAAATCTTATTTTGTTTTTTTTTCCATTTTACAGAGCTAATCCTGCAAGGAAGGCAGGAAGGAAACATTCTGCTGGTGTTTCTAGCCTAATCTTTATTGCCCTGCTTACAGAAACTGCCTCTCTGGTTTAACCCTTATTACATTGTAACAGTAAGGTGAAGTGCCCATCGACGTCAGTGACATTGAATTGGCACATGGTCACATGACCACCGAGCCACGCCTACTCAGGTGGTCATTAGGGCAGAGAACCAGTTGTTAAATTATTTGAATCCCACCACTGGGTGAGGTCAACAGTAGACCTTTTAAGATTAAAGTTTTGGGGGTTTGGGGAAGAAACTACAGATTCAGGTAGTGCATTCCAGGCATTGACCACTCTGTTGCTGAAGTCGTATTTTCTGCAATCGAGTTTGGAGCGGTTTGCCTTGAGTTTGTATCTATTGTTTGCTCGTGTATTGAAGTAGTCATTGACAGGTAGGACGTTGTGGCAGATAATTTTACGTACTACGCTTAGGTCAGACTGAAGTCGGCGTAGTTCTAAGTTGTCTAAGCCCAAAATTTGGAATCTGGTGGCATAAGGGATTTTTTATTGCGGTTAGAGCAGGGGTCTGCAACGTTAAATACTCAAAGAGCCATTTGGACCCGTTTCCCACAGAAAAGAAAACACTGGGAGCCACAAAACCTGGGTGGGCGTGGCCAACTCAATGTCACTCACTCCTACCCAGGCACATGACACACACCCCAGCCACGCCTTACCCAGGTTCTGTTGCTCCCAGTACTTTCTTTTCTGTAGGAAACAGGTATGTCTATCTGTCTGTCTGTCTAGCTCTCTCTCTCTCTCTCTCTCATATATATATATATGTAAAAAAAGAAGCAGACATACTGCGAACTCCAGAACTTAAGATTTTAACATTTTAAAAGAATTCTTTTAAAATTTTAAAATCTTAAATTCCAGAGTTCACAGTATGTCTGCTTCTTTTTTTACATATATACCTGGAACTCGTATTTTTAGAATAGTTTGTTTTATATATATCTATATCTACCGTATTTTCCGGCGTATAAGACGATTGGGCGTATAAGACGACCCCCAACTTTTCCTGTTAAAATATAGGGTTTGGGCTATACTCGCCATATAAGACTACCCCTCTTCCAACACACACCAAATAAAAATTAAAAAACATCAACTGCCTCAACACAATGTAAAAGCAGCTGTGCTAGACCCAAAATGGCCCCTGCAACTAGCAGGAACCTCACACAGCCACAAAAAGCCCAAAAAAACAACTTTCACACTTTACACACACAAAATTCCACATACAGCTTTGTGAGAATTTGTGTGTTTGTGTAGTTAGAGTGAAACACTACAGAAACACACCACATCTCAGAAAGCTGCACAAATATTATTTTATTTTTATTTTTATATGAAAACTAAATTTAAAACTTCCTAAACTTTAAATGGCTAGGTCTAAAAAAGAACAACTAAAAAAACCCCAATTAACTATTTTTTTAAAGCTCCCAAAGGGGAAAAAAACTTACCCAATAGAACAGGGGTCTCCAACCTTGGCAACTTTAAGACTTGTGGACTTCAACTCCCAGAATTCCTCAGCCAGCTTTGTTTTTACTGGCTGAGGAATTCTGGGAGTTGAAGTCCACAACTCCTGCCTGCATGATTGCAGGCAGAGAGTGGCTTGCTGATGGAATGGATTCAGGCAAGCGAAGCAAGGCAAGCGTTGCGATTACCAGCTAAGGTAAGCAAGCTGGAGGGGGAAAACTTTTTTCTTTTTACAGGTCTCTGGGCTCTGGCGATCCCAGCTGAGTTGCCTGATTAGCAGGCAACTCAGCTGGGATTGTCAGAGCTTGGATCAATGGCTCTGGCGATCCCAGCTGCGATGCCCGATTGGCAGGCAACTCAGCTGGGATCGTCAGAGCTTGCAGAGTCACGTAAAAGAAAAAAAAGTTTTTTCCTTTAACATGGCATCCCAGCTTAGTTGCCTGATTAGCAGGCAAAGCTGGGATCGTCAGAGCTTCGATCGCCAGAGCCATTTAAGGCTCGTTAGAGTCTTTTGGGCTGGTCTGCCTGGTTACAAGAGAACGACACCCGGCGTATAAGACGACCCCCGATTTTTGAGATGATTTTCATGTGTTAAAAAGTCGTCTTATACGCCGGAAAATACGGTATATCTATATATCTATATATCTATATCTATCTATCTATCTATCTATCTATCTATCTATCTATTTGTCTTCTTAAGTTTTCGCGGTGTGCATATGCAAAAAATTAAAATCTCGGGTGTTTTCCCGCGTCATTGTAGATAAGTTGGTTAAAATGTTTAAAATTCTGGTTAAAATCCCAGCTTAAAATCTTCTAAAAATCCTTACAGAGCACTCTGCAAGGTCCTTTAAAACCTCAGCTAAAATCCTACCAGTAACTTTAAAAGTTTTTCTTATAGCAACGTTTCGACAGGCTCACAACCCTGTCATCTTCAGGCTCTTGTTTTGTTTAGAAGCTATGATTTTTAGAAGATTTTAAGCTGGGATTTTAACCAAAATTTTAAACATTTTAACCAACTTATTTACAATGACGTGGGAAAACACCCGAGATTTTAATTTTTTGCATATATATATATATATATATATATATATATATATATATATATATATATATATATATATATACTGTATATACCATAAAAAAGAGTCAGCGGCATTTGACTATATATAATCAGCAAGTATAGGGGCACTTCGCTCCCACTCTGGAATATGGAGCGAGTCTCCATCCCCCGCTATCACCCTTACCTTCTTAGGCCAGGTGAGGAGTGACTGGGAGGGGAGGGTGAGGGGCGGGGCCAGCCAGTGGTGTTCAGCCAACAGGGAGCCACAGCAGGGGGACAAGAGCCACATGAGGCTCCGGAGCCGCAGGTTGCTGACTCCTGGGTTAGAGGAATGGAGGACTCTTCTCGTAAAATATCTCTGGACTCTCTCGATTGTATTTATGTCCGATATGCAGTTATGGAATGAATTATGGCCGTGACCAGAGAGTCTACTGTATATCCGTCTGGTTTAATGTCCAGTGGTCCCTTGTTCCTGGACAACTTCATTGTTTCCATCAACAAACACCCCCCAAAAACTAGACAAAACCAGTCACAGGACCTCAGAAAAGAACTCCTGTTTCAATATCTCCAGCAATGTTTTTCTCTTTTTCTCCAGGTTGTTTACTCCACTGTTGGGGCAACTTTTCACTGCCGAAAGTTCTTCCTGATGCCCAATTAAAATTAAATTTAAATCAATTGTTTGGGTGTGGGGTTTTTTTTTTTTTTTGTCCTCTTTTCTGGAACAAACTTGGAACAATCCTACAAATCCGCGAGTTTCTTTCGTGCTTCTTTTTAAAAGAGCAGTCTCTCAGGCCAGCTGATCATTTCATGACCAGTTTTCACATTCAACGGGAAGTTGGTTTACCCGTAGCTTTGTCCAGCAAGCCGCGTCTGCTGGCATTCACGTTAACACTAAATCCTGATTTATAAACCACCGTGACTAGCTAGGTTCAGGGAATCTGCTAAGCCGACACCAGGGATCTGCAACCTTAAATACTCAAAGAGCCATTTGGACCCGTTTCCCACAGAAAAGAAAACATCGGGAGCCACAAAACCTGGGTGGGCGTGGCCAACATGATGTCACACACTTCTGCCAGTCACATGACCTCCCCCCACTAGCCACACCTACCCAGCTGGTCATTAGAGCAGAGAACCAGTTGTTAAAAAACACCGGGAAACCACAAAATCCTTTTGACGTATCTCTCTCCCCTCTCTCCCTCTCTCTCTCTGTATCTTTCTGTCTCTCTCTCTCCCTCCCTCTCTCTCTCTTTATCTCTCTATGTCTCTCTCTCTCCCTCTCTCTCTGTATCTTTCTATGTCTCTCTCTCTCTCCCCCTCTCTCTGTATCTCCCTGTCTCTGCCCTGGCCGCTTCTCCATCCCCCACTTCTCAGGCCAGGCGAGGAGTAATTGGGAGGGGAGGGCGAGGGGCGGGGCCAGCCAGTGGTGGGATCACCTGACAGGGAGCCACAGCAGAGGGCCCAAAGAGCCACATGTGGCTCTGGAGCCACAGGTTGCTGACCCCTGGCCAAGACTAAACAAACTGCCATCTAACTTACATAAACCATGCTTGAACCATCCACCACGTGAATTCAGCTACGAAAAGCCATTCAGCAAGTCGCAGTTTAATGAACCAGAGCTCAGTGCAACGGGCGGATGTAACCCGTTTAATCTTGGTTCTGAAAAATGTGTGTAACGTAGATACTGATGTTAGTCAGAGGCCAAAGCTGTTGGGTGTTCACCAGAAGAGGAGAAGATGATGATAGGGTTTCCTGCCTGAGAAACGGGGTGGACTAGAAGATCTCCAAGCTCTCTTCCCACTCGGGAAGTTATTAGAACTGCAGAAAAAACCATGGCTACCAACCTGCCTTCCTTGGAGGACCTGTATACTGCACGAGTCAAAAAGAGGGCTGGGGAAACATTTACAGACCCCTCACATCCTGGACACAAACTGTTTCAACTTCTACCCTCAAAACGACGCCATAGAGCACTGCACACCAGAACAACTAGACACAAGGACAAGTTTTTCCCAAACACCATCACTCTGCTAAACAACTAATTCCCTCAAACTATTCACTAAGACTGCATTACTATTAATTTTCTCATCGTTCCTATCTCCCATCTCCTCCCACTTATGACTGCATGACTGTAACCTTGTTGCTGGTATCCTTATGATTTATATTGATTGCCTCCTAGTATGATTCGATTGCTTATTTGTACCCTATGACTATCATTAAGTGTTGTACCGTATGATTCTTGACGAACGTATCTTGTCTTTTTATGTACAGTAAGAGCCAGCGGTGGGTTGCTCCCGGTTCTGTCCGGTTCTTTAGAACCGGTTGTAAAAGTGGCGGGAAGCTCCGCCCACCTGCCCTGACATCATAATGGACGATCTGGGCATGCACAGAAGCTCCCGTTGCGAACCGGTAGTAAAGGTGAGTAGAACCCACCCTTGCTGAGAGCAGATGCGCCAAAGACAAATTCCTTGTGTTTGTGTCCAATCACGCTCGGTCAATAAAGATTTCTACCTATCTATCTTCTGCTGTTAACATCGTATTAAGGAAGCCCTTATCTTTGCAACAACAACAAAACTATTTTGCAATGCGCAGCCTTCGAGACCACAACAGAGGAGAGTTGATCGATCTAAAGACCGACCCATTTGCTCATCGTATCCGTGAGGACAATGGCTGTTTCCCCCTCCAACATTGGACAGGTGAGACAGAGATAGCTCAAAGCCAATATTTCCATCATATCCCCCCTGTCCATCCTCCTCGGCTGAGAGCAGAAGCCAACTTCTGCTTTGGGACTTCTTGATCTGTCCCCGTCCCCCCACACACACAAACACAGCCAGCCGAGGGTTAAGGAAACACTTTGGAACGCACCCAGGTCTTATCTCCCACTTGGCAGCGATAGACACACCGTCTGCCAAATGTCTTTATTTTCACAAACAGAAAGATAAGGTACTTAACGTACAAAAAGTCCAAGCAGAAATAATATTTCTCCCAGCAGTTCCGGACGAGGCTTTAGTGACTATCCAAGGTTTACTTTTGTTCGTCACAAGGATCCCTGGCCACCACCCTCTATTATATAGTCTCTGGGGTGTGGTCCAGTGACTCAGTTCTAATCCCTAGCACGCCTCCTAAACTGCTGCAATCGTTTATCACGCCTTCGGAGGCGTGCGTCCAGGAATGATGTTTCTTCATCACTCTGAGACGAGCCACCTGTCTCCCTGATAATCTCCTCTCCCTCGGCCGGCACCTGAGACAATGCCAGAGGGGAGGGGCCTGGAGAGGGAGGCCTGGCTGACTCCTCTTCCTCATGCTTGGAGCTTTCTTCCTCTGATGGGACAGGCTCAGAGGGCGGGGCCACAACACTTCTCTCCAACTCTCAGAATTCTCCAAGCCAAGCGTGGAATTCCGGGAGTTGAAGTTCACCCTTCGGGAGTTAAGAATCACGGCAGGCAGCTTGCTGGGAATCGTACCTGCGACCGAGGGGGGCGGGGGGGACACCTGCAGCTCTGGCCAAAGGCCGCTGCTCTGTTTGAGTCCCTAAAAAAAAAACCCACTTACCTGGAGCACTCTTTTGGTTAATCCCGTTTTTTGCGCGAGCTGCTTCAAGTCCTTGGCATCCGGATTGTGGTTAATTGCAAAATAGGATTTCATTGTCCGCAGCTGGTGGTGTTTGAAGGAAGTCCGCATGCGTTTGGTCTTTTGATTGCTGGGGTAATGCTGGTCTCGATCCAGGGGGCTGCCGTCGTTCTCATTGCAACTCAGGGCTAGGGGGCACCAAGGCAGAGAAGAGAGAGTTAGCATTCAGCCAGTTTGTACCAATTCGCCCGAACCGGTAGCGGAAATCGCAGACGGCCCCCCGGTTTAGGCACATTGTGAAACTGCACACATGCATGCAAGCCACACACGCGAGCACAGCACATGGGTGGAGGGCGGTGTGCATGCGTGGAGGTGGCGTGTGCGAATGAAGCAAGCGTGTACGCTCACATTTGCGAACTGGGAGGGAAGGTAAGGGAATACCTTGGTAATTGCCTCCTAAGGCAATTACCTCCTAAGGTAAGGAGCCTTAGTAGTACAGTGGTCTAAAGCACCCTGTTATTAAGACCAGCTGCCTGCAATTACTGCAGGTTCGAATCTCCCCAGGCTCAAGGTTGACTCAGCCTTCCATCCTTTCTAAGGTGGGTAAATTGAGGACCCAGTTTGTGGAGGCAATAAGCTGACTTTGTATAAAATATACAAAAGAATGAAGGCTATTGCTTAACGCATTGTAAGCTGCCCGGAGTCTCCGGAGAAGGGCGGCATATAAATCAATTTTTTTAAAAAATACTAACTCTGGTCAGCACACTGTCCAGGGGAAAGGCCCCCTGTCTGGGCTCGCCCTCAACAACCAAGGGAGATATCAGGAAAATATTTGGGCGCAGCCGTCCATGGCACCACTCAGCACCCAGCCCAGAAGTGAGTTCTAGTCTTGCCTTAGAGCAAGAAAGCCAGGTGGATGATTTTGGGCCAATCACCAGGAGACTGTGAGTTCTAGTCCCGCCTTAGGTAAGAAAGCCAGGTGGATGATTTTGGGCCAATCACCAGGAGGTTGTGAGTTCTAGTCCCGCCTTAGGCAAGAAAGCCAGGTGGATGATTTTGGGCCAATCACCAGGAGGTTGTGAGTTCTAGTCCCACCTTAGGTAAGAAAACCAGGCGGATGACTTTGAGCCAATCACCAGGAGGTTGTGAGTTCTAGTCCCGCCTTAGGTAAGAAAACCAGGCGGATAACTTTGAGCCAATCACCAGGAGGTTGTGAGTTCTAGTCCCGCCTTAGGTAAGAAAGCCAGGTGGATGATTTTGGGCCAATCACCAGGAGGTTGTGAGTTCTAGTCCCGCCTTAGGCAAGAAAGCCAGCTCGGTGACTTTGGACCGGTCCCTCTCTCTCAGTCCATCCCACCTCACCGTGCTGTTATTGTGCGGAAGATCGGAGGAGGAAGAAGGAATGCTCAATTCGTTCACCCCCTTGAATTAACCTTGAGTTATTTATTTAAAAAAAATAAATAAATAAAAATGGGATACAAAATAAATAAATAAATAAATGACAGATCCGGTGCCTTTAGAAGTCAGGGAGATAATACACGTCGCCTTCTCCCAAGAGACCTTTTCCCTACTCCATCCAAGCCCATCGCTTGGCATTTAAACCCAGATTCCGACATGCATGGTGTAAAAGCCCTTTGCCTCGCGCACGATCTCTCTCTCTCTCTCTCTCGCCCTGCGAGACCCCCATCTTCACCTTCACTTCCTTTACAAAGTGAGCTGGGAGGGGAGGGGTGCCCCCCCCCCAAAAGGACAGAGGCCTCTTGCTTTCTGCTACTGTTTAATGCATTTGCATCTTCGGTTATTCTCTCTCTCTCTCTCTCTCTCTCACACACACACACACACACACACAAATACACCGAGCCTCATGCCAATCTTCCACTTGGCACTCCCTTTCCAGACCCCGGAGAAGAAAAGAAACGCTTTGCAAAAAAAATAAAAAATGTTTTAACGCACTTCAGCTTCTTCAGCGGCATGGCACAGCTGCAAACTCCCAAGTCCACTCCAGCCTCAATAGGGGAAAAAAAAAAACTCATTCAAAACCTCCCCGGCTCTTCCCTTCTTTGAATTCCCCTCTGCAGAATGAAAAAGCAGCCCATTAACTAAGTAAAAGACTCCTTAAAGGGAGGGAAGGAAGGAGCCCTGGGGGTGAGGATGAGGAGGGTGGGAGGAGGATGTCCCCCCCACACACACACCTGATGGAAAAGTTGATCTATAATTTGAAGGAAGAATTGAGCACAGAAGGTTTGAGCTGCGTCAGAGGCCCAGACAGAAAAAAAAACTTTAAAAGTAACTCTCGGTGTCTTTGCGGGCCATTAAAAATCCAAAACTCTTCTTTAAAAAACGAAAAAAAAAATCTGAGTTTATTCTGAATTTATTTTCTCTCTCCAACCTGCTTCTCCGCTAACTAAAGACAATTAAACTCCACCTGCCCCCCCCCCCAACGAACCATGGAAACCCTTGCAAAGAATTAAAGTTCGGTGTCAGCCAGGAACTAGAACCTGTAGTTCCATTTCCAAAGCAAATTTAATAGCAATAGCACTTAGATTTATATACCGCTTCATAGTGCTTTTACAGCCCTCTCTAAGCAGTTAGAGAGGTAGATAGATCGATATAGATGGATGGATGGATGGATGGATGGATGAATAGATAGATAGATAGACAGGATAGATAGATAGATAGATAGATAGATAGATAGATAGATAGATAGATAGATAGATAGATAATAGACAGACAGACATAGAGACAAATAGCAATAGCCCTTAGACTTATATACCACTTCATAGCGCTTTTACAGCCCTTGCTAAGCAGTTAGAGAGGTAGATAGATCGATATGGATGGATGAATAGATAGATAGATAGACAGAATAGATAGATAGATAGATAGATAGATAGATAGATAGATAGATAGATAGATAGATAGATAATAGACAGACAGACATAGAGACAAATAGCAATAGCCCTTAGACTTATATACCACTTCATAGTGCTTTTACAGCCCTTGCTAAGCAGTTAGAGAGGTAGATAGATCGATATAGATGGATGGATGGATGGATGAATAGATAGATAGATAGATAGATAGATAGATAGATAGATAGATAGTAGACAGACAGACATAGGGACAAATAGCAATAGCCCTTAGACTTATATACCGCTTCATAGTGCTTTTACAGTCCTGTCTAAGCAGTTAGCGAGGTAGATAGATCGATATAGATGGATGGATGGATGGATAGATAGATAGTTAGATAGATAGATAGATAGAACAAGCATTTAGACTTATATGCCTCTTCACAGTGCTTTGCAGCGCTCTCTAAGCGGTTTACAGAGTCAGCTTATTGCTCCCCAACAATCTGGGATCCTCATTTTACCCACCTCGGAAGGATGGACAGCTGAATTAAATGAATACATACAGTAACTATTGACACACACACAAAAGCTGCATATACGGCTTTTTAAAAACCGCCATGCACATTCGTCTTTTTGGGGATAGCAAACAGGAAAGAGGGAAAAAAACCCTGTTCTTTTGGGACGCGAAGGGATCAGAACTACATTTTCTACAACTTCCTGTCTGCGTTCCAGATTTTTGAAAACAACGGTGTGTGTGTGTGAGGGGGGAAACCCATGCAAAGCTTCGTTGGATTCGCTCCCTCGATAATTATTTTACTCATTCTACCAAAAGGACTAAAAACGCAGGAAAAGAGAGAGAGAAAGAGAGAGAGAGAGAAAGAGGAGATAAATATCTCTCGTGGGTGTGCTAATGCGTGAATTATCGATCCAGCTGTCTCAATGTATCTGGGCAGGCTTTTAAAATTGTCCTTCGTATCCGATCTCCTTCTGACAGGGACCCGAAGACTGGTAGTGTTAAGTCAAGTGCAGGTCAGAATTTTGGAAATTCTGAATTAAATTCACATGTCAGAACCAGCCTTCAGGGGCTCAAGCCGTGCAAAAAATACCAGAATGTTTCCAGAATGGGCAGAATTCAAACCCCCACCCCGCTCTCCAACAGCTTTCTAAAAGTAACCCATCATGCACAGCACACCACTTTTGAATTGGCCCTGTGAAAAGGCCCATTGTACTCAAAAGTAGCGCAATAACAATACGTCACAAAACAGTAATTTGAACAGTAATTTGAAGCAATCGCACAGAGGGAGGGTGGTTAATGCAAGAGGCAAACCCCAGATTTCTTGCAAGGTTCCAGAACTCATTGAGGAGAAGGGACCCCCAAATATTCGGAGCCGTGATGTGAAAAGAATGGGGTGGCTCTGGATGGCCGCAGTGTGGCCCATTAAAGTGATCCGTTTAAGTCATCCTTACCCTCACGCCATATATAACCAGAAGTCGCCTGCAAGTTGTTTGCATGTTCTTATCTACACAATCCCCTGACACAACTTTTAAGAGCGGACAAAAATGAAATTAATTCACCCATTCTTTTTTCAGCCGGCTTGCCTTTCAAATTTATCATTCAAATTTATCATTCAAAGTTATCCATGATCGAATACAATTTTTCTGCAGCCAGCCAAAACAAAATGCCACCGGAGCTTCCTTACTTAAAGGTTCCCCTCGCACATACGTGCTAGTCGTTCCCGACTCTAGGGGGCGGTGCTCCTCTCCGTTTCAAAGCCGAAGAGCCAGCGCTGTCCAAAGACATTTCCGTGGTTATGTGGCCGGCATGACTCAATGCCAAAGGTGCACGGAACGCTGTTCCCTTCCCACCAAAGGTGGTCCCTATTTTTCTACTTGCCTTTTTTTTTTTTATGTGCTTTCAAACAGCTAGGTTGGCAGAAGCTGAGACAAGTCACGAGAGCTCACCCCGTTACGCGGCACCAGGGATTCGAACCGCTGAACTGCCGACCTTTCTGATCAACAAGCTCAACGTCTTAGCCACTGAGCCACCGCGTCCCTTACTTATGAGAGCATTATTGGGGTTGTTGTGTAGAGGAAATATGTTTTGTTTGGCGTAAAGCATGAGCTTAGGGGGGAGAATAAGGCAGCCCACCCCCCAGAGTTGGGGGTCTGCATGCACGCCAATTTGGAGCCGGATTAGTTAAGATGACCTTTCTTTGTCGGTGACTGAAACCAAGACTTTTCTTCGGTCCACAGGCAGCTGACGCCGCTGTGTCACGCGGTGTTCGTAAACACTCCTGGGGGACAGTGGCAGGAGCAGTGAATTTTCCCGGGTGTGCATTTGTGTGTGTGTGTGAGGATGAAACAAGGAAAAAAAAGGTCATGGCAATTTTAAGGAGGTGGGTAAGGAGTCTCGACGGCGCCCAATCAAAATTTTTTTACAAGTCCAAGAAGATGGACTAAATGAATGCAACGGCCTAGGACAGTGATGGCGAAACCTGTGGCACGAAGAGCCCTCTCTGTGGGCACGTGTGCCATCGCCAGCTGTTCTTCTGTTTTCTGGCTGTTTTCAGGACGTTTTTGGGCCGTTTTCAGGCCATTTGGGGGGGCGTTTTCAGGCCATTTTTCAGGCAGTTTTCGGGCCATTTTTTTGGCTGTTTTTAGGCTGTTTTTGGGCTGAAAAACGGCCTGAAAAAAGGCCGAAAAACAGGCATGCGTGCATCAGCCAGCTGGTCTTCACTGGCACCAGAGCACCGGAAAACGGCCTAAAAACAGGCAAAGAGCCCTGGTAGCACAGCAGACTAAAGCACTGTTATTAACATCAGCTGCCTGCAATTACTGCAAATTCAAATCTCTCCAGGCTCAAGGTTGACTCAGCCTTCCATCCTTCCGAGGTAGGTAAAATGAGGACCTGGATTGTGGGGGCAATAAGCTGACTTTGTATAAAAAAAGAACACCGCTTAGGAAGGGGGGGGCGAAAACCCTACTAAGCAGGTATACATAGGAGCCTGGATAGCTCATCAGACTCAGCAGACTAATGCATTGTAATTTAACTCCAGCTGTCCTGCAATTAGTAAATTCGAATCTCACCAGGCTCAAGGTTGACTCAGCCTTCCATCCTTTCTAAGGTAGGTAAATTGAGGAGCCAGTTTGTGAGGGCAATAAGCTGACTTTGTATAAATATACAAAGTATGAAGGCTATTGCTTAGCGCATTGTAAGCCGCCTGAGTCTCCGGAGAAGGGCGGCATATAAATCAAATTTTAAAAAACGAAAAGAAAGAGAAAGAAAAGAAAGAAGGAATGAAGGAAGGAAGGAAGGAAGGAGAGAAAGAAAGAAAGAAAGAAAAAAAGAAAGAAAGAAAAGAAAGAAAGAAAGAAAGAAAGAAAGAAAAGAAAGAAAGAAAGAAAGAAAGAAAAGCTGACTTTGTATAAATATACAAAAGAATGAAGGCTATTGCTTAATGCATTGTAAGCTGCCCTAAGTCTCCGGAGAAGGGGGGCATATAAATCAAATAAACAAAAAACAAAAAAACAAAAAAAAACAGGCTGTTTTTTGGGCAGTTTTCTGGGTCTTTTTTGGGCCCGAACAATGGTCAAAAAACAGGCATGTGTGCACTGGCTAGCTTGTCTTTGCTTTCCAATGCTCTGGAACGCACGTTCCGGTTTGGGCACTCGGTGCCGAAAAGGTTGCCATCCCTGGCCTAGGAGCTAAACTAGAAGTATTGAACTAAAACACTTTTGAAGGATGGGCTGGGTAGCCAATGGGCAACTTGGCCTCCTTCGGTTGACATAAATAGTTGCAGGACAAGGAGATAAAGAGGAGTTGATGTATTTCAAGACATGGGATAAATTTTATGATTTGGTTAGAAAAGAAATATGAATAAGGACATAGAGATAAAATAGATAAGAGAATAGATGGGAGAAAACAATTAGAAAAATAGACACCCAGATGATGCCAAGTAAAAGGAGAAGGGGCTGGGGGGGGGTGGTAAAAGGGAAAAAAGTGAGATATTATAAAACGGTACGCAAATGATGAAATAAAAATAAACAATAATGGAATAAGAAATTGAAATGAGAATAAAGATAATTAGAAAATCGGGGGCTGCTCGAATACCACTTTAGATTGAACTGAAAAGGGAAACAACAGGAGAGAGGGGAAGGAGGAGAGAGAGAGGAGAATAGAGGAGAAAGAAGGGAAAAGGAGAGGAAGAAAAGAGAGGGGAAAGAGGAGGAGAGGAGAAGGTTAGAAGGGGGAAGAAGAGAGGAGTGGGGGGAAGAGAAAGGAAAGTAGGAAAGAGAAGGAGAGGAAGAATGAAGGAAGGAGGAGGAGAAAGAGGAAGGAAGAGAAGGGGAGGAGAAAGAAGAAAGGGAAAAGGAGAGGAAGAAAAGGGAGGGAAAAGAGGAGCAGAGGAGAAGGTTAGAAGGGGGAAAGAAGAGAGGAGTGGGGGAAGAAGAGAGGAGTGGGGGAAGAGAAAGGGAAAGTAGGAAAGAGAAGGAGAGGAAGAATGAAGGGAGGAGGAGGAGAAAGAGGAAGGAAGAGAAGGGGAGGAGGAGAAGAAAGGGAAAAGGAGAGGAAGAAAAGAGAGGGGAAAGAGGGAGTAGAGGAGAGGGTTAGAAGGGGGGGAAGAAGAGAGGAGTGGGGGAAGAGAAAGGAAAGTAGGAAAGAAAAGGAAGAACGAAGGAAGTAGGTGGAGAGAGGGGAAGGAAGAGAAGGGGGGGAGAAGAAGAAAGGGAAAAGAGAGGAAGAAAAGGGAGGGGAAAGAGGAGTAGAGGAGAAGGTTAGAAGGGGGAAGAAGAGAGAAGTGGGGGAAGAGAAGGGGAAGTAGGAAAGAGAAGGAGAGGAAGAACGAATGAAGTAAGAGGAGAAAGAGAAAGGAAGAGAAGGGGAGGAGAAGAAGAAAGGTTGGAGTAAAGGTAAAGGGTAAAAAGAGCAGCCCTGAAAAAATAAAAATTAAAAATTAAAAGGAAGTTAAAAGAAAAGATGAATGAAAAATGATGGAAATGACTGTACGTGTAAACGTGTTTATGAAAAATAAAAATAAAAAACTTTAATTAAAAAAAGGGAGCTATTTTCCCTCACATCCAGCCACAACGATAAACCCCCAAAGTCACCTCTCCTTCCAATCCAATGTTTTGCATCTGCTGTTCAATTCTTAAGCAAGCAGATGTCATCATAGACACGTGAGATAAATCTCTAGGGGCGAACACGCAGCTATATTCGCACCTATTCACACGGTCCTTCCAAAAGGAGGACCTTCCTGTGGGGTAAGGAGATACAGTCAGCACCAAGGCGGCAGGATGGACTTCCCAGCTCTTGCTGCACCTGGTGAACATCTGGGGATGGGAGGACGGATGGGGGACACTGCAAATCCAATATGGATTCTCTTCTCTCACCCAGGTGCAAAGGCCAGGTATCCTACAAGGAGTACCCCTAAGTAATTGCCCATAACCATGTCTTTCTCCAGCCTTCAGCCCTAAACCCAAAGAAACAAGGTGCCAAGTGAGGGGGCTACGGCAGGATTAGACCTCAACATACAACGAGGACAGAAATTTCCATTCCTGGAAAAAAAAATTCTGCAAGTGAGCCTTGGTAGTACAGTGATCTAAAGCACCCTGTTATTAAGACCAGCTGCCTGCAATTAAAGTAAGATCGAATCTCGCCAAGGCTCAAGGTTGACTCAGCCTTCCATCCTTTCTAAGGTAGGTAAATTGAGGACCCAGTTTGTGGGGCCAATAAGCTGACTTTGTATAAAAATAACAAAAGTATGAAGGCTATTGCTTAACGCATTGTAAGCCGCCCTGAGTCTCCGGAGAAGGGCGGCATATAAATTGAACTAATAAATAAATAAATAAATAAAATAAATAAATAAATAAATAAATAAATAAATAAATAAACCATCATAAATACGGGGCCAAATTTTGATTACGTGACCACGGGGATGCTGTCATCGTGGTCGTAAGTGTGAGGACGGGTCCTCAGTCCCTTTCTGAATGGTCACTAGGTGGCTGGTTGTAAGTCGAGGTCTACCTGTATAGCCAAGGGGAGCCCACCTGTTTGGTGGAGAATGACCCAGAGAAGAGGGTCTCCTTGGAAGGTACCCAGAAAGATTGGCTCAAGAAGAAGATGGCCAAAAGGATGTGGCCGTAAAAAGGGAGGGAAACACAGAATATCACATGCATGTTGATAGGCTGAGACTGATTCCGGGCTTTATTATTTACTACTAATTAATTATTTGGATTAAATTATGATTTTATTGTACTTGTTTCTTAACTTGTGTTCGCCGCCCTGAGGCCTTCGGGAGAATGGCGGCATATAAATACATGTAATAAATAAATAAATAAATAAATAAATGTTAACAACTTCACAGTCACTTCAACGCTGCAGCCTAAGTTAGAAGTTTGCCGAATGCCTGGATGTCAATAAAGAAGAATATTTGTATGCTTAGGGTTGAAATGAGGGGGTCCTTGGTGCTCTCTGAGCTTGGTGGTTCTCTTGAGGACGTTTCGTGACCCAGCTAGGTAACATTATCAGCGCTAGTGCACCTGGACATAAGGCTGCTCCTAAATAGTCTCTTTCACTATGCGGAACCCTTTTTGTCCATGAAGAATGCTGTGAGGGTCAGACCCCACCCCAGTTAGCCCCCCACCCATGTGGGAAAAGGCTACTTTCTCTGCAAATGATATGTCTCTTTATGCGACCAGACTCCCCACACCCCAAAGCTAGAGTGGCTCTCTAACTTCGATGGATCATAGGATAGGTTAGTCTACATCTGTGCTAGTTGTTCCCGGACTCTAGGGGGCGGTGCTCATCTCCGTTTCAAAGCCGAAGAGCCAGTGCTGTCCGAAGACGTCTCCGTGGTCATGTGGCCGGCATGACTCAACACCAAAGGGGCAGGGAACGCTGTTCCCTTCCCACCAAAGGTGGTCCCTATTTTTCTACTTGCATTTTTTACCTGCTTTCGAACTGCTAGGTTGGCAGAAGCTGAGACAAGTCACGGGAGCTCATCCCGTTATGCGGCGCTCGGGATTCGAACCGCTGAACTGCCGATCTTTCGATTGACAAGCTCAGCCTCTTAGCCACTGAGCCACCGCATCCCTCGGTTACTAATGTCCAAAACTGGACATTCACTCCTAGCTGCCTGGTGGTAGACTTACCCTGACAAAATTGCTTAGAAGGTGGGGGGGGGGTTTCTTCCACATTGGGGGGCCAGAAACACACGTAGGAAAAAAAATGGATGGGTTTTGCTCTCAAACGCCGAACCGTCTAGATATCGCTGTCAATCTGTCAGCCAAACAATGTCAACTGGTGGCCCCCAGGGGGAGAGCCTTCTCTGGGGGGGCACCCGCCCATCTGGAACGAGCCCCCCCCCCCCCGGAGATACGGAGGATCCCGGACCTGCGCGCTTTCCGCCGTGCCATCAAAACATTTCTTTTCCAGCAGGCCGGCCTGGCCTAACCTCTCTTTTAAACTTTTTAAACTTTTTTAAAATTCTTCAATTTTAAATTTGTCTTATGAATTTGGGGTGTTTTTTAAATTTCGTTTTCGGGGGCCAATTATTTAATTGTATTTTAATGGTTTTTTTTAACATTTGTATTACATGTATTTATTTGACTGTTCACCGCCCTGAGTCCTTCGGAGTAGGGCGGTATACAAATTCAATAAATAATAATAATAATAATCACTTAATGAAGGAAACAACCCCTACACTTCCAGAGTCACCCTAATGTGGCAGCATCTGGAGCAAATTGAGGAAAATTGACCTGTGGGACTCAATCCCCCAATCTAGAATAGAATAGAATAACAAAGTTGGAAGGGGCCTTAGAGATCTTCTAGTCCAACCCGCTGCTTAGGCAGGGAACCCTAGAATCTAGATCTAGAGAGATCTAGAATCTCTCTCAAGGATCTAGCAGCTAAGGAAACAACCACATTCTTCCCCATCGATCAGGAGAATTTTTCTGGTTGCCAAAGACTGGGCGGTCGCAATAATGAAGAGATTTCTGGCTCAGAATTGGCTTGCTTTTAGAAGTTGTAAGTGCGTCAACATTGGAGGTTTTCAAGAAGAGACTGGACAGCCATTTGTCTGGAAGAATCTGTAGAGATTCTCTGTCCTCCACGTCATGGTTGTCCCAATGGTGTTTTTTTTTTTCAGGAGGCAACTGGACTTTCTTGTTTTTTATTTCTTTTGAAGACATTTCACTTCTCATCCGAGAAGCTTCTTCAGCTCTGACAATAGGAATTTATATTCCTATTTGCATAGAAGGATTCAAAAATGGAAGGATTTCTTTTTTATTCCTACAGATAAACCTCCAAGGACCCTCTAAAAGGATGCAAATGACCAACTGTCTGCAAGGAGTATCAATCCTTACCTTCCCCGCCATCCTGTCAGAACTGAAGAAGCTTTTTGGATGAGGAGCGAAATGTCTTCAAAAGGGGGGGGGGGGGAGACCAAGAAAGTCCAGTTGCCTCCTGAAAAAAAAAGCACCTTTGGGATATTTCTCCAGCATGGTGTAGGCTGGTCTCCTGCTTGAGCAGGGGGTTGGACTAGAGGACCTCTAAGGCCCCTTCCAACTCTGTGATTCTGTTCTTCTTCTATTTCTTTCTATTTTGTCATGATCTTCCTACCCTGTGAGATGTGTGACATCCCCTTGGCCTTTATACAGCCTATTGCAACTTCTTGGCAGCCCCTCCCCCCCCCCGAATCTCTGTCCAAGAGAGGGCTGGAGCTATGGGACAAATTCCAAATTATTGGGGTGCCACCACAAGCTCAAGAGCAGCAAGAAGGGGCCCTGTAGAGAAGCAGCCGAGCCCAGATTATAACCCTTTAATGTATTCTGTAGCCAAGTTGGTTTCAAACTGGGACAAATCAAATGAGGAATAATAAGTTGGGTTGAAGGAATTTAGTAAGTGGAATGGTAGATTTAGGGGAAAGTTTTTCTTGTCCTTTCGGGAAAAAGGGGGAGGAGGGGGCTTTTCTCAATAGGCAGGCAAGACTCTTCTACCCTTCCCCCTCCCCACAAGAAAGAAGCCCAGGTGGGGAGGGGGAAATTCTTAGGGGGTGCAACCCTAGAAAAGAGGGGAGGGGAGGGTAAGGAGGGCTGTTTTCCATTGGACAAAGAAAGTAGGGGAGGGGGCTCTCCCTGAAAAATAAGTCTCCCCGTTTCTGTTCTCCCTTTTTCTTGGGGAGTTTGCTGCGATCTGAGAAAGGGGTAGGGGTGGGGGTTGAGGATTATTTTTTTCAAAAAATAATAATAATAAAACGACGGGAAAGAAGAGACAGCTTTGAATTTGGTGGGGCCCCTCCAAGCTCTGCCATCTCCCTCCAACGAGGGAAGGAAGGAAGGGAGGGAGGGAGGAAGGAAGGAAGGAAGAGAGGGAGGGAGGGAGGGAGGGAGAGAGGGAGGGAGGGAGGGGGAGAAGGATAGAGAAAGGAAGGAAGGAAGGAAGGAAGAGGGAGGGAGGGTGGGAGAGGGGGAAGGATAGAGAAAGGAAGGAAGGAAGAGAGGGAGAGAGGGAGGGAGGGAGAGGGAGAAGGATAGAGGAAGGAAGGAAGGAAGGAAGGAAGGGGGAGGGAGGGAGGATGGGAGAGGGAGAAGGATAGAGAAAGGAAGGAAGGAAGGGAGAGAGGGAGAGGGACAGAGAAAGAAAAGAAAAGAAGAAAAGAAAAGAAAAGAAAAGAAAAGAAAAGAAAAGAAAAGAAAAGAAAAGAAAAGAAAAGAAAAGAAAAGAAAAGATTAAAAGTTCCCAAACGGGGAGAGGGAGGGAACACCCGCGCAAATCGTTTGGGGGCAACGAAGTGGGGGGGGGGACCCAATCTCTTTGAAATCCCGGCCCCCTCCGAAGGCGTTTTCCGCTTGTCAGACTCGATCGGCGTCCAGGAAAACGGCTCCCGCGCCGCGCGCGTTTCAACCCACCAAAACGGGGCCGTTTTACTTTCCCCGTTTTTTCAGCGGCAGCCTCCGATCTTCAACCTCTTCCTCCTCTTCCTCCTCTCCTGCCCCTCCCCTCCCTGCCGTTGGGGACCCAACATTTACGGGTTAAAAAAATGTAACCAAGATGCGACTCGAGTTCGAATCCCGGCGCAATCAAGGGAAGGGGGTTTAAATGATTTCTTCCCCGGTTTGCAATTGGGGTGGGGGGGCCGCGGAGTGGGGGAGGGGGCTTTCAGCTAACCAGCACACAGCTCTCTGGTCTCTCTCCCTCCCCACGCCCCAAATTTCCTACAGCAAGTACGTTTTTTGGGGAGCAGGTTGCTGGAAGTATAAACTTTCCCAGGTGCGGGGAAGGTGCTTAGAAAAGGTAGGTGATTTCGAGGGAACGGAAGGAAAAAGAAATTGGTTCCTTAATCTCCGCCCCTCTCCCCACAGCCCCCCCCAAAAAAACAGCACCGGATTCCCCCCCGTACTTTTCTCTCTGCCAAAAAAAGACACGAATTCTCGCCGAGGTCAGGACGCCGCCGGGTTTAAACCGTGCCCGACCCGCAAAAAGAAAAGCCAACGCCGTTCCTTTCTTAGCTAAGAAACTCGGGATAAACACGCTCCTGTCCCGTCTCCCAAAAAATATTCTCCGACAGGCAAATTACACCCCCCCCCAATTTTTACCCCCAGATCCCGTTTTTCCGGCGAAAAGGAGGGGAAAACCTCTCTGCACGGCCTTCTAATAGCCCACTCCCGCCAAAGCTCCCGTGTCTACAAGCGGAGATCCGCTTATTCCGAACGTGGGAATGTCTTAAAAGCATGATGGGCCTGATGGGCACTGCCTGGGGCCCCCACAAGCAGAGGGGCCCCATACTCCTCTGGGTATTTTATAACACTTCCATGCACCCTGCATCATATAAATACAGCAACATATTTGATTACGTTTTAAAAAACGTCAGTACGAACGTGCAAATTATATGTTTTCATTTTATGGATCGTTTACATTTTTTGCCCCCCTGTGAGTAAGTTGTAGGGGCCCCCAGGACACTGTTTTGCCCGGGGGTGGGAGGGTGGGGGCATAATGCTGTTAAAGACGGCCCTGGGCTGGGAATATGGGGTGCTGGGGTGAATGCCTGCGCCTGGGGGTGGGGGTGTGCAGTGGACTAAACTACTGTTAAAGTAGTATTTAGCTGCCAGCTGCCTGCAATTACTGCGAGTTCAAATCTCACCAGGCTCAAGGTTGACTCAGCCTTCCATCCTTTCGAGGTAGGTAAAATGAGGCCCCGATAGTGGGGGCAATAAGCTGACTTTGTATAAAAAAAGAATACCGCTTAGGAAGTGGGGGGGCGAAAGCCCTACTAAGCAGGTTTATACAAAAGTATGAAGGCTATTGCTTAAAAGCATTGTAATTTATATGCCGCCCTGAGTCTCCGAAGAAGGGCGGCATATAAATCGAACCAATAAATAATAAATAAGGGAGCCCAAGATCGCCATTTCAGAGCGAGTTCAAGGCTCAGGCACTGGGGAGGGGGACAAGGAGCTGCCTGGGTTCCACCCCACCCACCCACCCAAAAAAATCTCCAACATGCCCGCTCTCCCGAGACCGCCAGGCCGACAAAACGGGGGTATACCGAACGCTCAACGGCTCCTTTCTCGCCAAACCAAGCGCGGTGCAAATCTACAGAGCGATCCTTTTTTGCAAAACCGGGAGGGCGCAGCGCCCGTTTCCCCACACCCCCACGCATCCCCCCACCCCCCACCTGCCTCGCTCGGCCTGCTTACCTGCGTTGTAGGCAGCCAGTTCGGCGCCGGGACCCGGACTCTTCCGTTTCCTGGGCCTCCCCTTCTGCACGGTGCCCACGCCGTTGTAGTAGGGCAGGCCAAGCGAGGCGGCGGCCCCGAGCGCGGGGCCCTTGCCGGCCACCCCCTCGGCGTGGTTGAAATGGAGCTGGTACTCGTCTCGCAGCAGCGCCTCGAAGTGCAGGCGGCAGTAAACCAGCCCGTCCTTCATGCCGAAGTGGTCGCCCGTGGTCAGCATCTTGGCGCAGGTGGAGCAGGTGAAGCAGTTCAGGTGGTAAACCGAATCTCGGGCGCGCATCACCATCTCCGAGGCGGAGATGCCCAAGTGGCAGCGGGCGCAGCGCTGGACGGAGAATCTCCTGCCAGCCAGAGAGAGAGAAGGAGGAGGAGAAGAAGAAGAAAATTGAGGAGAAGGAGGAGGAGGAGGAGGAGAAGAAGAAGAAGGAGAAGGAGAAGGAGAAGGAGAAGAAGAATTGAGGAGAAGGAGGAGAAGAATTGAGAAGAAGGAGAAGGAGAAGGAGAAGGAGAAGGAGGAGAAGGAGAAGGAGAAGGAGAAGGAGGAGAAGGAGAAGAAGAAGAAGAAGAAGAAGAAGAAGAAGAAGAAGAAGAAGAAGAAGAAGAAGAAGAAGAAGAAGAAGAAGAAGAAGAAGAAGAAGAAGAAGAAGGAGAGGAATTGAGGAGAAGAAGAAGAATTGAGGAGAAGGAGAAGGAGAATTGAGGAGAAGGAGAAGGAGAAGGAGAAGGAGAAGAAGAAGAAGAAGAATTGAGGAGAAGGAGAAGGAGGAGGAGGAGGAGGAGGAAGAGAAGGAGAAGGAGAAGAAGAAGAAGAAGAAGAAGAAGAAGAAGAAGAAGAAGAAGAAGAAGAAGAAGAAGAAGAAGAAGAAGAAGAAGAAAGAGAGAGAACGCTTTGAAGTCTTCACCTGAACATGTGCAGAGTTTTCCCCCCTCACCCCCTCACACACACCCCCGCCTTTCTTCGCGGGGTGGGGTGAGGATAAGAAACTGAAGCGCCTCCACCCCGCGGGAAAGGACCTTACCCTTCGCACCTGGAAACCCTAGCTCTTTCCTAAGGGCGCCCCGGACCAGCCCGCTGCTGGGACAGGTAAGCCGGCAGGTACCGTCCTAAAGAAGACCGAGCCGGGGAACTTCCAGCCCCCGCCCCCCCGCCTTTTTCCCCCTCCCTTTCCCCAGCTCCTTACCTGTAATAATCTTCCTTGCAGTAAATGCTCCCGTCTTTGCTGAAACAGGTGAGCTCGGATTCCAGGTTCAGCTTACACTCGCAACACTTCAGACAACGCATGTGCCACTGCTTGTCCACCGCCAGGAGGTAGTAGCGGTCCGAGATCTTCCCCCCGCAGCCGGCACACAGGGCGGCTCGCTCGCTGCTGACCGACGGCATAGCGTGCTGCGGGATGGAGGGGAGAGAAAAGCGGCGCTTAATAGCGAAGGACCGGACAGGTTCGCTCACCTGGAAGTGCCTAAACCCGGCAAGGGGGGAATGGGGGAAGCCAGGAGGCCCGATCTCCCTCCCAGCCAAACCGGCGAATCCAAGCGCTTTTCCCCTCCCGGGGCTCAACCCGCGAACCCCCCAAATCCGTTTTCTTCCCCTTCTCCCTGGTTGCCTTCTCACAACCCACGGAACCCAGGTCAGAAGAAGAGGCCGCGTTTTTACCCCTGGTCAGACCCGGGTAGCTGTTAATCCTGGCTCCAGTTTTAGGGGAATTCCGCGAATCTGACGAAGCCGAAACTGGTGTGCGTGTGTGTGTACGTGTGAATTCGGGGCTCGAGTTAAGCCGTGTCGAGTTCTCGAACCCCACTCAAACCTCCCGTTCTGTGTCTCGCAGGAATGGATTGTGCCGCCCGAAAAAAGTGGGAAGGTGGACGGCGGGAAAAGCAAAACGGGAGGCCTGCGTGGGTTTGGGGAGGGGGTGTATGAGTGGTGGGATTATTAAACCCCGTAAAAAATAAATAGGGGTGCAAATTGCTGCCTGCAATTACTGCAAGTTCGAATCTCCCCAGGCTCAAGGTTGACTCAGCCTTCCATCCTTTCTAAGGTGGGTAAAATGAGGACCCAGTTTGTGGGGGCAATAAACTGACTTTGTATAAAATATACAAAAGTATGAAGGCTATTGCTTAACGCATTGTAAGCCGCCCTGAGTCTCCGGAGAAGGGCGGCATATAAATCAAATTAAAAAAAGAAAGAGAAAGAAAGAGAAGGAAGGAAGGAAGGAAGGAAGGAAGGAAGGAAGGAAGGAAGGAAAGAAAGAAAGAAAGAAAGAAAGAAAGAAAGAAAGAAAGAAAGAAAGAAAGAAGCTGACTTTGTATAAAAAATACAAAAGTATGAAGGTTATTGCTTAACGCATTGTAAGCCGCCCTGAGTCTCCGGAGTAGGGCGGCATATAAATAATAATAATAAAAATAAAAATAGGGGTCCCGCCCGGAACGGGAAACTCAGCTCCCTTTTCAAACTCTTTGAAGAAAGCAAAATTAGTAAATAATAAAAAAAAACCACGAATCTAATCATATTCTTCTGCTAACAAAATAACAAAATCTCCTTCCGCGATTTCCCCGTTGTTGTTATTGTTTTTAAAGGGGAAAAAAAACCGAAGAAAATTTAAGCGGGGAGGAGGAGTAAGAAGGAAGGGAAGGGCGCTTCGTACGGGGCCAAGTCCGTGGTTTTTTTTTGGGGGGGGGGGGGTGTTGCGCGTTTCCACGACCAGGCAGAAACTAAATCAAGGCATCTCTTCGGAAGCAGCGCAAAAGCATCTGGCTACGATCAGCCCTGCTTGAGATTCTAACGGACTTCAGTGGAAATTTGCCCCGGGCGAGCTCTCTGGAGCTCCTGGAAGACTGAGCGCCTCCGCGGAGTCTAAGTTTGAATTTATCCGAGCTGGGGGGTTTCCCCCCCCCTTCTGCCTAAATAACCAAATAACTGGTCTAAGGATCGTTTTTTCCCCCTTTTTCTTATAAAAAAAAATTAAAATGTAAATTTTAATTTATCCAACACCGTTTCGGCAGGGATTGGGGGAGGAAAATCCCTTTTCTTTTCTCATCTTTCTTTTTTTAAATAGGACAAATAATTATTTTAATTAGAAATGGAAGAGGCGGACATTTTCTTTAAAAAAAAAAGATCCCTAAGTATTAATTTTATTTCTCCTGCCCCCCCCAAAAAAACCAAAAAAAAAAACAACAAACCCATGGTTCCTCTAATTTTGAAATGAGAAAGTGGAGAAATAGCGGGAATCTTTTGAAAACCCATTTAATATTTGGAAGCAGGGAAATGGTTTGAGTCCTATTATTTAATTCCTGCCAGAATGGTTAGAAGCCCAAGCTTGAAACTCTGCAAAAAAATAATAATAAAGTGAATAGATTTCTTGGCTTCTCTCTTCGAAGCGTCTCTGTGGAAAATAATAATTCTAAGGGCAAAAAAAATAGCAGGCTCATGGGGGAAAAAATTCATAGCAACAAAACAATAATAACCGTAAAACAAAAAAGAAAGAAAAAAAAAAAACAGGGGAGGAAAAAATAATAGCCGTTTCTCTTCTCTTTCCCGACTTTTCCGAGTGCCAAGAAATCTCGGAAAGAAAATAAGACAAGGCAAAATGAAAAAAATATTTTGAAAAGGCCCTTTCGTTCAACTTTGAAATAAATGTTCCCGAATAAATAGCATTTCGCACCTTGCATTTTACGCACAGATTATTGTTCACAATGCTATTGTTATATATATATATATGTATATATATTGTCATTACTTATAATATTATCTGCGGCTGGATACGGGTAACAGTCATTTTTCCCTAGTTAAAACCGGTGAAAGCAAAACGATTTTCGCGAAGGGAAAAGAAACCAGCCCAAAACTATAAATGCTAATCCCCCTATTAAAATGTTGCCGACCGAGGCCACTTGGTTAAGCAAACACATTCAAAGCAAAAAAAAAAAAAAATGGCTTGGGGTGGGGGGGGGGGAAGGAAGCAAAGCCCATAGATAGACAAGAGGACTTAGATTTGGGCAATTGTAAATGCAATGTTGAAAACCTGGTAATTAAAATAAAAACCTTTCTCTTTCTCCCAGTCACTTTTTTTGGGGTTGGATTTAAGAAGGTGAGCTAACTTTGCCTTCCCTTGCGATCGTTACCAATTGCGATCGTTAAAGACATTTAATTTTATGTTTTACAGACCGGAGGAGGGGGGAATAAAACTAGAGAGAGGAGCAGAAAAATATACCCGTTAATCAAAAATGATTTTTTGGGGGGGACTGTATGGGGGGGGGGAGAGATTTGGGTTCTTAAACCCACAATTCCTCGGGCTTAAAGTCGGCGCAGAACTGCGGCTTCGCCTGGCAATTTTCCGGATCCTTTTCCGAAGCGCTTCCAGTTCCGCGGCCCCGCGACCCTTTTCCCCTCCACCCAAATCCCTCAAGGCTCCGTATTTCGTTGGAGGAGGCTTTTTTGGGGGGGATAAAACCGCAAGTGGGTTGCCGAGAACCCGGCTTCGTCCCGAATCCTTCCCTGCCTAAAAGTGGCACTCCAGGGCCTGCCGCCGCGGAGCCCTACCGTTTCGGTTTCGCCGCGGTCGATGACCGAAGTGATGGCAGGCGCGTCTGCCTTGCTCCTCCGGTCCATCTCGTCGATGACGCCCTGCATCTCGGAACCGGCTAGGCTGTGGAAGAGCATGGCCGCGCCGGAGGCTCCGCGCCTCTCCGCCGTTCCCCGCGACCGACGCTTCGGGTTCTCCGGTTACCGGCGGCGGCGAGGAGGTGTCATTTCACGGCCCGGGCCGCCCCGTCTCGCCTCCTCTTCCTCCCCGGTGGGTTTCTGTCCTCCCGCCGGGGGTGGCCGACCCCCCCGATCCCCCCCCAAGGCCAGGCCGGGGGAAGAAACGAGGGGTGGCTTTAAAACATCGCGGATTCGAGGCCCGACGGACAGACGGAGGGCGGGCACAGCGAGGGACGGGCGGCCGCCTCCGCTTCTCCCGGTGGTGCCCGGGACGGCTCCGGTGGTGGAAGAGGCCTAGGCGCTGCGGCGAGCGAGAGGGCCGGATCCGCGCAAGGAGGGAGGCAACCGGGAGCAGGGCCGGCCTCTGCGCCTCCTCCTCCTCTTCTTCCTCCTCCTCCTGTTCTTCTTCCTCCGCCGTCAGGCGCGGCTGTGGCTGTGGTAACGGCGGCTGAGCCCGGCTGCCGCTTCGAGGACCGAGGCAGGGGGGCGGGAACGCCAAGGCTGGAAGAGGGGGAGGACCGGGAGGAGGAGCCGCGTTCCGGGCAGAAGCCGCCGCAGTCCCAGCCCGCGCAAGGCTCCGCGCCTTTTCTAGCGCCGCTCTGACATCACGTCGGGCACGGCGCCCATTGGCTGCTCCATGCCCGCCCGGCTCCGTCTACCATGTGCTCACCGGTCGCCGGCTCGGTCCGGGAAGGGCCAAGGCTCCCCCGCCGCCTGGGGAACCATCCTCGCCTTTAGCCGGCCTGGCCGCGCCGTCCAGGCAGCCGTTGCTTTGCTACTGCATCACCGGCGAGGAAATTGTTCCTGGCAGAGATGTCTCTCCCCCGCCTCCACCACCCCCTCCGATCTCTCCCAGGAGGTTCATTGGTCCCTGCCCGCTGCCCCCCCCCCCCCGACGCCCCCTTTTGCTTCCTTTCTGCTCGCAAAGAATGAGGCAGACCCCGTCCCTCCTCGAGAGGAATTTTCCGGGGAAGGAAGAAGTGGACTCTCGAAAAGGAGGGAGGGAGGAAAGAAGGAAGAAAGGAAGGAAGATAAAAAGAAAGAAAGGAAGGAAGGAAGGGAGAAAGGAAGGAAGACAGAAAGGAAGGAGAGAGGGGAGGGAGGAAGGCAGGAAAGAAGGGAGGGAGGGAGGAAGGAAGAAAAAGAAAGGAAGGAAGGAAAGAAGGAAGGAAGAAAGAAAGAAAAAGAGGAAGGAAGGAGAGAGGGGAGGGAGGGAGGCAGGAAAGAAGGAAGGGAGGGAGGAAGGAAGGAAGGAGAAAGAAGGGAGAGAGGCAGGGAGGCAGAGAGGAATGAAGAAAGAAAAAAGAAAAAGGAGGGAGGGAGGGAGGAAAGGAGGGAGGGAGGCAGGAAAGAATGAATGAAGGAAAGAAGGATAATGTAGGAAGGAAGGATGGAAAGGATGGAGGAAAGAAAGAAGAAAGAAGGAAAGAAAAACAGAAAGGAAGAAAAACAGAAAGGAAGGAGAGAGGGGAGGGAGGAAGGCAGGAAAGAAGGGAGGGAGGGAGGGCAGAAGAAAGGAGAAAGAAGGGAGGGAGAGAGGGATGAAGAAAGAAAAAGAAAGAAAGAAAGGAGAGAGGGAGGGAGGCAGGAAAGAATGAATGAAGGAAAGAAGGATAATGTTGGAAGGAAGGACGGACAGAAAGGATGGAGGAAAGAAAGAAAAGAAAAAAGAAGGCAGAGAGGCAGGAAGGAAGGAAGGGAAGGAGGGAGGAAAGAAAGAAAGGAGAGAGGCAGGAAAGAAGGAGGCAGGAAAGAAGGAGGCAGGAAAGAAGGAAGAAAGGGAGGGAGGAGAGAAAGAAAGAAAGAAAGAAAGAAAGGAGGAAGGAAGGGAGAGAGAGAGGCAGGAAAGAAGGAAGGATACCCCCCCCCCAGTGAAGGGGGCGTGGCCGTCGAAAGAGTGGTCTGGTTCTACCGTTCCAAGGGGGGGGGTTTGTGGAGAGCGATGCGCGCACATCAGCACCTGCGTTAGAAAGCTCGTCCTGCATTTGGATGAACCAGCAGGGCACCAGAGCCATGATCCGCTTTTCGAGGGGGTGGTTAGGACGCGGGGGGGGGGAGACTGGGGGTAGGGGTGGGAAAGGAGGAGGGCCCCCCCAGTTCCGCCCTTCCTTAATTGGGGTGGGGGGTGGGGGGGCGGAGACGGTACTTTATAGGCCATCAGCTCCTATAGATGTCCATCAGTTCCAAAGGATAAATTGGGCATGGATCTAAACTAGAGTGACTCCGAAGGACCAGGACATCCTGCGCCCCCCCCGGCCCCTCCCCTCCCCTCCGGGATTCACTCGGCTGAACCTGTTTGAGAATATCCTGAGCAAAGAGTCATCCTGCCCCCCACTTTTTTTCCTCCCCTCCCCCTCAATCGGTATTTGAAGCCGGATTCAGAAAAATTGTCCGCATGTTCTTTTTTTTTTTTTTCCTAAAGGCTTTTTTTTTTTTGCGCATTTTTTTTTTTAAATTTGATTTATATGCCGCCCTTCTCCGGAGACTCAGGGCGGCTTACAATGCGTTAAGCAATAGCCTTCATACTTTTGTATATTTTTATACAAAGTCAGCTTATTGCGCCCATCATCTGGGTCCTCATTTTACCTAACCTTAGAAAGGATGGAAGGCTGAGTCAACCTTGAGCCTGGTAAGATTCGAACCTGCAGTAATTGCAGGCAGCAGATGTAAGCGGATGTTAATAAGAGTGCTTTAGTCTGCTGAGCCACCAGACCTCAGCAGAGTCTCCGGAGAAGGGCGGCATATAAATCAAATTTCAGGGCTCTTTTTAAAAAGGGGCAGTGCCCACTTATTTTTCCCCCACCTCACCCCACCCCACAGGCTCAGACATTCAATGCACCCCCCCCCAGATTCCCCACCCCCTCTCAGGGCCGTCTTTAACAGCGTTATCCACCCCCACCCTCGGGCAAATAAAAAAATAAAAATGTAAACGGTCGATAAGATTAAAACGTATAATTTGCATGTTAGTATTAATTTAAAAAAAATGCAGTCAAATTTAATCAACCTGTTGCTGTGTTTATGTGCTACAAGGTGCACGGAAGGGTTAACATACACAGAGGAGTACGGGGCCCCTCTGCTCATGGCAAGTGCCCATCAGGCCCAGGCGTTAAGACAGCGCTGCCTGCCAACTTCTCCTTTTTCTCGGGGGGTGCAGCAAGTCAGGAAGGAGGCCCAGAGACCGTGGCCAAATCTGGTCCCGATTCCCTCCCAACTCTTTATTTATTAATTCAATTCAATTAATTCAATTTCTCTGTTATTGTTACTGAACCCAGCGACCGGTTTCCACTGAAGAGCGGAAAGCCCCCCCGCCCCCCAACTCTCTGTGGGGAGAAAGCACCGCCCTCCTTCCTACTGGGCGGAGCTTACATCGAGTTGGAGAGAGAGAGAGAGCGAGCCAGCGAGAGAGACGGGAAGGGAAGAAGCAACGACCGACAGAACTCGGGAGCTTTCGGGGAATCTTCCTAGCTAGCTGGATCTCCCTTTTGTCATTCGAGGGAGGGTCGTCGGAGCTTCCCAGGAAGACCCCCCCCCCCCCACTCCAGCTACTCATCTGCTTCCCCCACGGTCCCTTATCAAGCAAGGCCGCCGCACTGCCGGTATTAACGGGGAACCGGAGTGACGCCGGATTCATTCCGGGCTCCTTTTCTCTGCGCCCACTCCAAGGGGGGTCGGCTTCTAATCTGGGGGGGCGGGGTGTTGCCTGGTCAGTCCTTCGCACCTCCACCAAACTGTTTTGGATGGGGGGGCTGTGAGGGCCCCCCTTTCTCCCCATCCCGTGAAGAAGTGCTCTCTTGCTCATTGTAACAGAACGGAAGGGGCCTTCGGGGTCATCTAGTCCAACCCCCTTCCTCTCACGCTTGGAGACCTATACTAGGGATTCGAACCGACCCTTCTGACCGACAAACTCAGTGTCTTAGCCACTGAGCCACCTAATCAGGCTTTGAGGCGGGGAGGGGGGCGCATCAGGAAGGGTTTCCTGGGGAGGAAGGGGGGGGCAGGAGGCGGCTGCTGTATAACCCCTTCCCGACCTCCCCCTCCGCTCCGATTTTCCCGGGGTACCCTGGAGCAAAGAGCCAGGGCTGCGCGGTTGGAAGTCCGGACGGGTCAAGAGACACCCCACCCCACCCCTGCTGCCGCCCCCTCCTCACATCCTCTGGATTAACGATCTCGCCCGGCCTGGGGTCTCTCTGCGGTCGGTAATTGGATTGATTCAAAGCGGCGGGGTTATCATTTATCCCAGGGAGGCAGGAGACGGAAGGCTGGGCGCTCCGTTTCCCCCTCGCACGCCCCCTCCCCTCCCCTCCCCATCCCACTCCCACCCCCACCCCAGGGCCGTCTTAACAGCTTTAATGGTCTCCCCCCAAGCAAAGCAGTGTAACTGGTCTGGGGCTCCTAAAACAACTACTCACAGGATTAAAAATGTAAAGGGTGGATAAAATTAAACATGTATTTATTGCATTGGCACTGCCGACCAAATCGGAGTTGAAACATTAAAAACTCGCTGTGCAGCAACCACAATAAACATTTGAACAATACAAGCGAGGCTTGGAAAACACTAATAGTCAGCTAATATAATATGATATTCACTAATATAATATTCAGCCACCCAGTCGCTGCATTTATATGATACAAGGAGGTGCATTGAAGGGTAACAGTAACAGAGTTGGAAGGGGCCTTTGGAGGTCATCTAGCTCAACCCTCCTGCTCTCAGGCAGGAGACCTATACTAGGGATTCGAACCGCCCGCCGGCCCTTTCTGATCGACAAGCTCGGCGTCTTAGCCACTGAGCCACCTAGCCAGGTAACATAACACAGGTGAGTATGGGGACAAGGTCGGAGTCTTAGCCACTGTGCCACCTAGCCAGGTAACATAACACAGGTGAGTATGGGGACAAGCTCGGCGTCTTAGCCACTGAGCCACCTAGCCAGGTAACATAACACAGGTGAGTAGGGCAAGGCTCCCTGGTCTTGTTGGTGAAGAAGAAACGGAGCAGAGCGCTAGAAACGAGAGGCAGAGACTTTATAAAAATAATAATAATAAAAATAAACCCAACCGCCGCGGCTTCCCTCGACCTTCTGGCGTCTTCCTTCCAGGGACGGAGTGAGGGGGAGGAGGAGGGGGGCTTCTCCCATCCCAGAAGCGCCCCTCCCATCCACCTGTCCCTCTGGGAGGCGACAGGTGAGCGTCTGCCGGCCGGGCCCACCGCCATCTGCCGCTCCACCAACCGCCAGGACAAAAGGAAGGCTCCGCCGAGGGAAAAGACAGACTAATTGGGGGGTTTCAAGTGCCCCCCCCTCCGTCTGTCCGCCGTTTCTGGGGGTGGGAGCGACGAGAGGAACGGAGAAACCG
Source organism: Arizona elegans (assembly GCA_022577455.1). NCBI lineage: Eukaryota > Metazoa > Chordata > Lepidosauria > Squamata > Colubridae > Arizona > Arizona elegans. The sequence continues at coordinate 3,536,568 of JAKOOJ010000031.1, read as the reverse complement.
AGGCCACATCCCAGCCCGCCTATCCGAAGCGGGATCTAGGAAACCGGGGTGGGGGATGGAGGACTGACGCTTCAGGGAGACCCCCCCCTAAGAAGAGGGGTCTTTAGTTTCCCAGGACGCGAACCCCTCCCGTTGTTCTCTCTGTTCCAGAGAGGTCGAGATTAAGGAGAGGGGGTTTAATCTTTCCACCCCCAGACCCCGAAAGAGGGACAGGTTAGAGGCGGGGGGTGGGGGGGGACGGACGCTTCAGGGAGACCGCCCAATTCCGTAGGGAGTGGGGTTTTTTTACTTTCCTGGGACGCGAACTCCTCCCGTGAATCTGTTCCAGAGAAGTGGGGGGGGGGTTAATCTTTCCACCACCCCCAGACCCCGAAAGAGGGACAGGTTAGAGGCGGGGAGAGGGGAGGGGGTCTCCCTATAATTCTTAACCAGGACTAGATTTCTTCCTTAATCTCTCCTTAAACCAATGGAGACCCTCCTTTTTTGAAAAGAGGGTCGTTAGAGGAAGGGGTCGTTCGCTCGCCCCCCCCTCATTTGATAAGGGAGGGGAAGGGGAGGAAGACCCCCTCCCCCTTTCTCTTCAGTGGACTATTAATTCGCTCTCAGGAACCTAAAGATGAGCTAATAATTGGCGGCCTCTTTCCTCTCCCCCCTTCCTCTCCTTTCTTCCCCCTTCTCCCCCTCCCCACTTTGGATTTTATTTGTGTTTTATTTGCAAATAATTAGCTGAAGCTGCCTTTGGATCGCCCCCTTCCCTAACTCTGCCCGGCTGGAGATCCCGACGTCGGAATCACTTAAGATCAGGCTTTTAATTAGTCCACCTTCGCATAAAACTACTAAATAATGAACCTTCCCATCCTCCTCCATGCACACGCCGCCTCTCCCCTGAGTTTCCTTCTCTGGTGGAGGGCCAGCGGTGGCCGGCCCAGATGTGCGGAAAGCTTTTAGACTACTAAAATACTAGAGGTCGCGGGACCCTACTCGGGCCAGGAAGCTGAAAAAGAGAGCCAGCCGTATGCAACTGTGGAACTCGCTGCCACTGGATTGTGTGAGTGGCCACTTTCCCTTCCTTGATTTTTAGGCCGATTGAAAAGGGAAACGGGAGCTTCTCTCGCCTCCTTGCTGCTTTGAGGGCTCCCTATAGAAGCCTTTGTCTTAAAGACGGGACCCCCAAATTGTGAGGGGGATAGGCAGAGAAAGAGAGAGAAAGCAAATTAACAGCCCGCCTGCCAAATAATCCTGTTTCTCCATCCCCTTCCTTTAAGGCAGTGGTGAAATCAATCTTTTTAAACTACTGGTTCTGTGGGCGTGGCTTGGTGGGCGTGGCATGGCTTGGTGGGCGTGGCAGGAGAAGGATACTGCAAAATCACCATTCTCTCCCCACTCCTGGGGGAAGGATATTGCAAAATCACCATTCTCTCCCCACTCCTGGGGGAAGGATGTTGCAAAATTCCCATTCCCATTCCACTCCTGGGGGGAAGGATATTGCAAAAACCCCCATTCCCTCCCCACTCCTGGGGGAAGGATATTGCAAAATCCCCATTCCCACCCCACTCCTGGGGGAAGGACATTGCAAAATCCCCATTTCCACCCCACTCTGGGGCCAGCCAGAAGTGGTATTTGCCGGTTCTCCAAACTACTCAAAATTTTCCGCTACCGGTTCGCCAGAACCTGTTAGAACCTGCTGGATTTCACCCCTGCCTTAAGGGTTGCAGGATATATGGAGAACGAGCTAAAAACCTTTCGACCTTTTCTTTTCTCTTTCCCTCCGTCCGGATTTCCAAGACAGTAACAAATAACAAGAGTTGGAAGGGGTCTTGGAGGTCATCTAGTCCGACCCCCTGCTCACGCAGGAGAGTCGAACCGCCGAACTGCCGACCTTTTCTGATGGACAAGCTCAGCGTCTCAATTCTTTCCGCCGCTCCCCCTACACCCCACTCCCAAAGGGCCCTCCTCCTCTTAAAACAGGACCCAATGTTTTTGTTTGGAAAAAGCTATTTTTGTCACTGGAAGAGCAGGCCAGGGGGTTAAGAGAAAGGTGGGGCTCCGGGAGGGTAGGGGGCCGAGCTTGACTCCGGACCCAAAGGGCCTCTCCTGCTCCTGGCTGGGTTCCAGCCCCCCCCCCCCCCACGAAAGGGGGGAGAGAAACAACTGGTCAGTTCTTCTCTTCTCTTCTCTTCTCTTCTCTTCTCTTCTCTTCTCTTCTCTTCTCTTCTCTTCTCTTCTCTTCTCTTCTCTTCTCTTCTCTCCAGTTCTGTCCTGTCCTGTTGGGAGAAGGAAGGCCGCCCCGGAAGGCAAGAAAACTGCCCCTTTGGTCCCCTTACTAAGTAGTTCAGTTCCTTTTTCGACAGCGGTTGCGGTCGGGTTTCAGAGCTTTAGGATCCCGCACAGGGGAAGGAAAGTAGAAGGGGCCCCCTCCCATGGTGAACTGCAATGAACGGATCGGTGGATTCAGAATCCGGCATCTTTTTCTCTCTCTTTCTCTCTCTTTCTTCTTCTTCTTCTTCTTCTTCTTCTTCTTCTTCTTCTTCTTCTTCTTCTTCTTCTTCTTCTTCTTCTTCTTCTTCTTCTTCTTCTTCTTCTTCTTCTTCTTTTTTGCCTACGGAGGAAGGCCAAAGGTAAGAAGAGCTCTCGCTCTCACCATCAGGAGGTTGCGAGTTCGATCCTAGGTAGAGGCAGAATGTAGGGTCTTCTGCTCGGGCACGGGGTTGGACTGGATGACCTCCAAGGTCCCTTCCAACTCTGTTCATCTGTTAACCTGACGCTTTCCGAGGCAGAGAGGACAAAGACGGCTGGCTATTAGAAATCCACGCACCCACGCACCCACCCACACTCCTGGGCCTTTCCACAGGCGGGGGGGGTGGACCTGGAGGGGCCTTTTGTGGTGGGAGGAGGTCTTGGCAGAGAGGGTGGGACGCAAGGGGTCCGCTCCCACCCACCCCCACACCCAGGGCAGAAGGAAGGAAGCAGCTCTTTCTCTTCCCTAGGGGAGTTTTCTTCAAACCAAAGACGCCAAATTTGCGGAGATCCGAGCCAGGGACGGCGCGATCCGAAGGCCAGCGCTCCGCTTCCCTGCCCGTGGATTCCCACGTTGTTTTCTCTCCCCAAACGCGCACGGGCCCGGGGCTTCTGCCCCCCCCCAGCCCATCTGACGTTGGGGGGGGGTTTGCACCTCTAATCTCACCGGGACCCACGCGCGTAACGGCCACCGGCGGGAGAAAACGAAAACGCCGGTGGGCTGCGCGTTTTCTAAGATCGACCCCCTCCGTCTTTTTTTGCCCCTCCCCCAAAAAACCATTGTTTAAGCTTCCCCTTCTGCCACCAAAGGGGACCCTTCAGCTTTCGCCCACCTGCATCCATTGCGCCTCCATGGCGGACAAGCGCAGCTCTGTCTGGATCCCGAATACCCGCTGCGCCTGTTTGTCCCCGCCACCACCCAAAGCCGGTTTTAGTTGAAGTGGCTGGTGGGGCGGAAAGAAACTCAGCGCTGCGCGTAAAGGCGTTGCAAACACCCCACCCCCCAAAGGTTCGGTTGAGAGCGCAACAGCCCTAGCCTCTTCTATCGGCCCCTCTTGACCTATAGAACCGGGTTGGTCTGGATGATCTACAGGGTCCCTTCTAGCTCTATTTCGATTGATTTTATTTTATTTTATTTTATTTTATTTTATTTTATTTTATTTTATTTTATTTTATTTTATTTTATTTTATTTATTATTTGTTGGTTGGTTGGTTGGTTGGTTGGTTGGTTGGTTCGATTTATATGCCGCCCTTCTCCGGAGACTCAGGGCGGCTTACAATGCGTTAAGCAATAGCCTTCATACTTTTGTATAGTTTTATACAAAGTCAGCTTATTGCCCCCAAAATCTGGGTCCTCAATTTACCTACCTTAGAAAGGATGGAAGGCTGAGTAACCTTGAGCCTGGCGAGATTCAAACTTGCAGTAATTGCAGGCAGCTGGTGCTACTGAACAGCACTTTAGTTTGCTGCGCCACCAAGGCTCACGTTCCCTCTTGACTTCTGCTCAGCAGAAAGGTTTGGCAGTTCGGCGGTTCGAATCCCTAGTACAGGGTCTCCTGCGGGAGCAGGGAGACGGACTAGATGACCTCCCAAGGTCCTTTCCAGCTCTATTCCGATTGATTGATTGAGAGGTTCAGGAAATCTCTCGACTGCAACTCCCGTTAGGGAGCTTTCAGCCTTCCCCCCACCCAACCCCCAGCCGGAATTTTTTTAACCTGCCACGTTCCTTTTGGACTTCTGCTCATCAGAAAGGTTCGGCAGTTCGGCGGTTCGAATCCCAAGTACAGGTCTCCTGCGGGAGCAGGGGGACGGACTAGATGACCTCCCAAGGTCGCTTCCGACTCTTGTTATTGTAAAATCTCTACAGCACAACAGCTAAAGATTCCAGAGAGCACCCCAGTTTCTTACAAGGGCGACAAGCCAGACAAAAATGCAGGACCCCAAAGCGGGGTCTCCCTTCCATGTTTGAAAAGACAACATCTCCGCCCCCCCCCCGCCCCAGTCTTTTGTCTTTTTCCCCACCCGCCACCTTTCTCCGGCGAAATGGGAGCGGGAGTGGCTTTCTGCAAAGCCGCCCCCCCCCCCCAAAAAACTCTTCCGAAAATCCCTCAGGGCACTTCGCGGATTAGAAGGGCCAAACCCCTCTCCCCCTTCCTCACGGTCCCCTTCCAGGGATGCCAAAGAGCTCGCGGAGCTCAGAAGCGAAATCTGGGCGCCCCCTCCCCAAGAAGGAAGCCGTGGAGAACTCGCAACCTCGTTTACGGATCTGTCGTTTTTTTTCCCAAAAGCGGAAAATGCACCGTTGGGTGGAGGGATTCGGGGAGAAGGGGGGGGAGGTTGGCTGAAGAAAGCGGAGGGGTGGAAAGGGGAACGCGATTGATTCGAATTCGCCGGCAAGGCAGCCGCCAAAACGGGGAGACTTATTTAGCTTCTTCGTTGAAGGCAGAAATACGCGCCCACCCCCCCCAATATTAGGGACGGGAAACCGGAGGGGGGGAGGGAAACAACCCTTCCCGGACCCCTCCCCGAAGGAGAAGAGGGGAGGACTTTAACAAAAAAAAAAAAAAAAACACCCGAAAAACAAGCGTTGTGTAGCCGAAAAATCGAATTTAATGCAGCTCCAAAGGAAAAAAGAGGACGGAATCAAACGCGGGAGCGCAACGGGCGCGGAGGTGACTCCGATCCTTCGCTGCTCACCCCACCAAGCCCTGGTGCCTGGAAGGATCGGAGGGCGCGAGACGCAGAGCCGGAAAGCGCCCCGAGAACCTAGGAGCGATCTTAAGCCCTCCGAATAAAATCCGAATGAGTGGTGAAAGAAAAGAAAGAAAGAAAGAAAGAAAGAAAGAAAGAAAGAAAGAAAGAAAGAAAGAAAGAAAGAAAGAAAGAAAGAAAGAAAGAAAGAAAGAAAGAAAGAAAGAAAGAAAGAAATCATTTGCCGGTGACATCCCATATTCTGTGGATGGGGCGCAACAACGAGGCGCTCCCGCGAATAAATGACAATGGAACGGAGGCTTGGCAAAAACACAGTCTTCGTCCCGCCACCACACCACACCGCCCCTAGAAGGGAAGGAAAGAAAGCGGAGGAGACCGAGCGAACCGGTAGAGCCGAATCCTTGCGCCGAGAAACCTACCGGGACGAAGAGGAGGAGGCGGCGCGGAATTCCACCGCTCGTCGCCTCGGCCGGGGTTCCCTGCGCGGAGGAGCCAGCCGTTGGGGCGGCGGCCGAGGCCCCCCCCGCCCCGCTTCCCCGCCCCCTTTTTTTTCGCCAGCATCCTATAAGTCAGCGCGCACCTGCCCGCCGCCTTACCTGCCTGGCGCTCCGCGGAGACGGCGCCCAGCTCAGTCGAGAGGGAGCGGCGGGGGGCCCTGCGCCCGGGCACGATGGCGCGCTGGCGAGGGGAGGCGCGGAGGCTCCGGACGGGGACGCGCAAGCCTGCCCCCCGCCGGCGCTTTTGGAGACGAGACGACGTGGAAGTGGAGGCCGGGGAACCGTTGAGCCGGGCCGGGCCGGGCCGGGACAGTGGAAGAGCCCCGTCCGAAAGCGGAGCTTCTCAGCTGGCTCCCATCTCTCCATCACTGCTCCCGAACGGCAAGCGAAATACGGGAATGCTTCCTCCCTCCCTTTTCTCCTTCCTTCCTTCCTTCTTTCCTTCCTTCCTTCCTTCCTCCCCTCCCCTTCCTTTTCTCTGCTTCCCTTCCCTTCTTTTTGCTTGCTTTCTTTCCTTCTTTCCTTCCTTCCTTCTCCCTTTCTTTCCCTTCTCTCTTCTCCTTCCCTCTCTCCCTCCCTCCTTTCTTTCCCTCCCTCCCTCCCTTCCTCCCCCTCCCTTCCTTTTCTCCGTTTCCCTTCTCTTTCCTTTCCTTCCTTCTTTCCTTCCTTCCTTTTCCTTCTTTCCTTTCCCTCCTTCCTTCCCTCCCTTTTCTCTGTTTCCCTTCTCTTTCCTCCCTCCCTCCCCTCCCTTTTCTCTGTTTCCTTTCTCCTCCCTCCCTCTCTTTTCTCTGCTTCCCTTCTCTTTCCTTTCCTTCTTTCCTTCCTTCCCCCTCTTTCCTTTCTCCTCTTTCCCTCCCTTTCTTCCCCTTCCTTCCTCCCTCCCCTTCCTTTTCTGTTTCCCTTTTCCTTCTTTCCTTCTTTCCTTTTTCCCTCCCTCCTTCCCTCCCTTTTCTCTGTTTCCCTTCTCCTTCCTTCTTTCCTTCCTTCTCCCTCTTTCTTTCCTTCTCCTCTCTTCTCCTTCCCTCCCTCCTTTCTTTCCCTTCCTTCCCTTTTTCCCCTTCCCTTCCCGCAGGCGGATCTTAACCTGCCAAAGCCTTTCCTTCCCCCCACTCCCAGACAGTAGGGCTTAATTAGGGTGGGCTTAAGGGCTGTTGCATCATCCTCATCCTCGACGCTCCCCTTCATGAAGGACATCCGTTATCTGCTAATGAGCTTCCATAATGAGCGGCAGTCTATCTCATTATCGGAATCCAGGCCCAGACAGACGGGCAGGCATAGTCCATGCTTGTTCCACGGAGATTTGGCAGCTGAGATCGCTCCATATTTATTTTTTTCTCAGCGAAGCCAAAATGAGATCGAATTCGGGGCTCAGTCAGGGGTGAAGATGGGGAAGTGAGCCTTGCGGTGCTCATTTGGGGGTCAACCCTTGCCTCGTTGGCAAGGCGGACATAAAAACGAGGAGGAAGGGACTTCCCCCTTTCTTGGACAATTCACAAAATTCCATCCGGATTCTGGGAGCAATATTTCTGCAGCCTCAAGGAAAAATCCCATAAACTCTCTTCTGCATAACACAGAGAGGTGTTTGGCCCTGTTAGGAGCCCTGGATTGATTCACAGGACACCCCCAAATCGCAGAGAATTCTTTGGGGAGGTGAAGATCCCTTTCGACTGACTCGCGAGGAGATATTCTTTTCCGTTTGACTTTGGAGCCAAAGCTGGCCTCTTAGGTTTGGTAGATTGATTTGCCCTCTACTTGCACCCCAAACCTTTGGGAGGGTGCATGACAGCACCTTCAGATCGGAAAATGTGTTTTCTGGGTCAAAACAGTGAAATCATATTATTCGGGGGATCTGCTCAAATACTTGAGCACTGCTTGTGGATTAAAGGATGTAGACACAGAATCCCTTCCTTCCTTCCTTCCTTCCTTCCTTCCTTCCTCCCTCCATTCCTTCCTTCCTTCCTTAATTCACACCCAGAATATTTTTCTTTCCTTCCTTCCTTCCTTCCTTCCTTCCTTCCTTCCTTCCTTCCTTCCTTCTTTCTTTCTTTCCTTCCTCCCTCCCTCCCTCCCTCCATTCCTTCCTTCCTTCCTTAATTCACACCCAGAATATTTTTCCTTCCTTCCTTCCTTCCTTCCTTCCTTCCTTCCTTCCTTCCTTCCTTAATTCCTTAATTCACACCCTGGATAGTTTCCCTTCCTTCCTTCTTTCCTTTCCTCCCTCCCTCCCTCCGTTTCTTCCTTCCTTAATTCACACCCAGAATATTTTTCCTTCCTTCCTTCCTTCCTTCCTTCCTTCCTTCCTTCCTTCCTTCCTTCCTTCCTTCCCACCCAGGATATCTTTTCTTCCTTCTTCCTTCCTTCTTCCCACCCTCCCTTCCTCCCTTCCTTCCTCCCTTCCTTCCTTAATTCACACTCCGGATAGTTTTTTCTTTCCTTCCTTCCTTCCTTCCTTCCTTCCTTCCTTCCTTCCTTCCCTTCCCTTCCCTTCCCTTCCCCCTCCCCCCTCCCCCTCCCCCTCCCCCTCCCTCCCACCCTAGTCTGACATATACAGTCCCACCCTATCCTATTTCAGTTTCTTTGCAAATTGTGGAATGGTTTTCCTTTCATCCTTTAACCTTCAGGCAAAGAAAGAAAGAAAGAAAGAAAGAAAGAAAGAAAGAAAGAAAGAAAGAAAGAAAGAAAGAAAGAAAGAAAGAAAGCTGTGTCTAAATGGTGTTCCTCTTAAAAATTCCAGCCCACTCCCCACTCCATCCATACATTTTGGCATGCTTCAAGTGAACAGATCCAGGCACTTAAATTAGACCTGCCCCCTCCCTCCCTCTCCCCCTCCCTCTCCCCCTCTTTCATTTATTACTAATACAATCCTCTTAACTGTGATTTATTTGTTAAACAAAGTGCCATACTCCATCACTTATTCATCTTAATTTCAACAAAATTAAAGTCATCACTGTTACACTACACCTAATTGCACCAGCAATGAAACAAACTTAAGATGTTAATCAAAATAAATTGAAGATAAACAATAAAATCATTACATCTTTGCAGCCGTAAGTGTAACTAATCAGTTTTGACTTGAAGCATCCAAACACAAATAATGAATCTGTCAGCAAAACGGCACTCATTAAAATAAAGGCACACACTCAGCTGGAGCCCCTGAGGCTGCCTACACCAGCCTGCCCTCCCGAGGCAGCCGCGTTTCCCACCCCAAAAAATGCCCACATGATCCTGGGCAGGAGAGCCCCGGTGGTGATTGAGAGAAGGCACTTAGAAAGCCAGAGGTGCTTTTCTCCAGCACTAATCCTGGAGGTCCTGAGGGTGGCTTGGGGAGGGACAAGAAGACCCCCTAGTACAGATGGGGTGCCAATAAAGGAGAATATTTATATGCTTAGGGTTGAAATGAAGGGTCCTTGGAGCTCTCTGAACTTGCTGGTTTTCTTGCAAATGTTTCATGACCCAAATTAGATAACGTCATCAATGCTAGAAGGGAGGGGGTGGGAGGAGGAGGAGGAAGTAGAGGAAGAGGAGGAGAAGGAGAAGGAAGAAGAGAAGGAGGAGGAAGAGGTGGTGGAGGAGGAGGAGATGGAGGAGGAGGAGAAGGAGAGAGGAGGAGAAAGAGGAGAAGGAGGAGGAGGAGGAGGGAGGAGGAGGAGGAGGAAGTAGAGGAGAAGGAGGAGGAAAAGGAGGAGAAGGAGAAGAAGGAGAAGAAGAAGGAAGAAGAGGAGGAGGTGGAAGAGGAAGAGGTGGTGGAGGAGGAGGAGATGGAGGAGGAGGAGAAGGAGAGAGGAGGAGAAGAGGAGAAGGAAGAGATGGAGGAGGATGACGACTGAGGAGTAGGTAGTGTCCTCTCACCCTGGTAGTTTTCCTGCAGATATTTCATGATCCAACTACATAACATCATCAGTGCTAGAAGGGAGTGGGATGGGGAGAGGAGGAGGAGGAAAAGAAGAAGAAGAAAAGGAGGAGGACTGTAGGCTCCTTGGTGCTCTCTGAGCTTGGTGGTTTTCTTGCAGACGTTTCGTGACCCAACTAGGGAACATCATCAGTGTTACAAAGATATTGGCTCCTTTCTTTCTCTCCCTCCCTCTCTCCCTCCCTCTCTCTCCTCTCTCTCTCTCTCTCTCTCTCTCTCTCTCTCTCTCTCTCTCTCTCTCTCTCTCTCCTCTCCCCCCTCTCTCCCTTCTATCACTGATAATAAAACTTGGCTCACGAAACTTCTGCAAAAAAACTACCACGCTCAGAGAGCACCAAGGTTCCCTCCTCCCAGATGGGGCGGCCCCGAGCAACATCACATCACACATGCAAGAGAGAGAGAGCGCGGCTTCATTCAACGGAAAAGATCACTCTCGATCCAGAATCCACTCTGCCTGACGGAAGAAGGGGTTGCAAAAGAGTGGGCAGGAGAGAGGGGGCGGGGAGAGATCCCGCGAAACCAAGATAGTTGTGGTCAGTTGTGTGGAGCTTCCCAATGGGGGGAGCGGGGGGGGCTTTCTAAAACCAATTGGGACAGGTTAATACTTGCAATTAAGGAGAAAGAATCAACGGAATATTATACGATAGGGGAATTATTTTATCAACGGTTAGAGAATAAAAAAATGGAAGTCTGGAAATAAAAGGAGGAGACTAAAGAAGGGTAGAAAATATCACAAGACAGAGAGGTAAACAATATGATGATTGTTATGATGATGATTATTGGGATTATTATTCGTAATATTCTTATTAGATTCTTATTAGAAGATATGTTAAGAGGGAAAATGAATAGGTTTACTATGCATCTTTCTTCTCTTCCTTACTAGTATCTTACTCTTCCCACTTATTTATTTATTTATTTATTTATTTATTTATTTATTTATTTATTGGTTTGATTTATATGCCGCCCTTCTCCGGAGATTCAGGGCGGCTTACAATGCATTAAGCAATAGCCTTCATACTTTTGTATATACCTGCTTACTAGGGCTTTTTTGGGCCCCCCCAGTGGTGTTCTTTTTTTATACAAAGTCAGCTTATTGCCCCCCACAATCCAGGTCCTCATTTTACCTACCTCGGAAGGATGGAAGGCTGAGTCAACCTTGAGCCTGGTGAGATTTGAACTCGCAGTAATTGCAGGCAGCTGGCAGCTAAGTGCTATTTAACAGCACTTTAGTCCACTGAGCCACCAAGGCTCTTTATTACTATAACCATGTTGCTTGTATCTTTCAATTTATATTGTTTTTATTTGTTTCCTAGTATGATTTGATAGCTTATTAGTAACCTTGAATATCGCTAAGTGTTGTATCTTTTTATTCTTGAAGAATGTATTTTATTCTCCTTATGTACACTGAGAGCATATGCACCAAAGACAAATTCCTTGTGTGTCCAATCACACTTGGCCAATAAAGATTTCTATTCTATTCTATTCTATTCTATTCTATTCTATTCTATTCTATTCTATTCTATTCTATTCTATTCTATTCTATTCTACTCTACTCTACTCTACTCCATTCCATTCCATTCCTTCTCTCTATTCTATTCTATTCTATTCTATTCTATTCTATTCTATTCTATTCTATTCTATTCTATTCTATTCTATTCTATTCTATTCTATCCTATCCCATTCCATTCCTTCTCTCTATTCCATTCCATTCCATTCCATTCCATTCCATTCCATTCCATTCCATTCCATTCTATTCTTCTATTCTTATTCTTATTTTCTATGTTCAATATTACAACTGTAAGATCACAGAATTAATATCAATGTAATGAATGCTTTTGTAAACTTTGTTGGGCACCTCCGATCTCTCCCCTTCTCCAGCTCTCTTTGAAGAAGGGATCCTGGGTTCAGGGTAGCCTACAGGATGGTCCTGATTTTCCCTCCCTTAGCCTCTGTACTATATTGTCCTCTCCAGCCAGCATCTCAAGAGCTTTCAAATATATTGGTTCCTCACATCTCTCTTCCTTCCTGGAGATGCCACACACCCCACTTAAACTTTCCCACATGACTTTTTCGAGGGGAAGGGTTGGGGGACTGGCTTACCTTCCCTTTCCATTTCCGTCCCAGAAGTGTTGTCTTCTGCAGAACCTGTAACTCACCTGCAAGGGAATTGAGCCATGAGGCTGGCTGATCATCAGCCTCCAATCTTAAACCTACACCTTTGCTAAGAAGTCCTTTCCTAGCACAATAGCTTCACACAGTTGTCATTTGCAGAAATGGGAGTTTTGCGGTCTTGTGAGCACTAAACCAAGGGATGGAAAAAGACCCGAGAATTACAGAACCACCTCGTTTTATCAATAACGGGGATCAATTTCCTTCTCTTATTTATTGTTTATTTATGTATTGGTTCAATTTATATGCCGCCCTTCTCCGGAGACTCAGGGCAGTTTACAATGCGTTAAGCAATCATACTTTTGTATATACCTGCTTAGTAGGGCTTTCGGCCCCCCCTAAGTGGTGTTCTTTTTTATACAAAGTCAGCTTATTGCCCCCACAATTCGAGTCCTCATTTTACCTCCCTCGGAAGGATGGACGGCTGAGTCAACCTTGAGCCTGGTGAGATTCGAACTTGCAGTAATTGCAGGCAGCTGGCAGCTTAAGTGCTATTTAACAGCGCTTTAGTCCGCTGCTCCACAAGACTCTTGTGCTTTAGGCTGACATTTGCAGAGTCAAATGTCCCAAAATGTCCCTTTTTTTTTTCAAGAGGCAACTGGACTTTCTTGTTTTTCTTTGAAGACGTTTCGCTTCTCATCATCCAAGAAGCTTCTTCGGCTCTGACCGGATGGTGGTGGCGAATGGAAGGATTTATGCTCCTTGCGGACAGCTGATCATTTGCATCCTTTTAGAGAGTCATTTGGAGGTTTATCTGTGTCCTCAGGGCCACCTGAGTGGTGCAAATGGGTGTGGAGCTTTCTTGGAACTGATGGAAGGACCATGTTGCAGACTTGAAATAGATGAGGTCTTATTCCCTCTCCTCTGTTTGAGAGAGGGCTGTCCAATTTTGACATAGATGTCCTCTTTGACCCCTCTTTCAAACCAGAGTGGTCCTCTCTGTCCAAAATGTGGACTTTGTGGGAAAAAGGGACTTGGGACTGCTTTTTTCCAAGAGGCAAATGGAATTTCTGGGTTTTTTCTTTTGAAGACGTTTTGCTTCTCATCCAAGAAGCTTCTTCAGCTCTGATTGGATGGTGGTGGGGAATGGAAGGATTTATGCTCCTTGCAGACAAGCTGGTCATTTGCATCCTTTTAGCAAGTCATTGAGGCCACTTCAAAAGTTCCAAGGAGGCTCCACACTCATTTGCACCACTCAGATGATCCTGAGGACACAGATAAACCTCCAAGCATTATTATTATTATTATTATTATTATTATTATTATTATTATTATTATTATTAGTTAATCTTTAGTGAGATTCACAGCCTTTGAGGCTGGTTAATAGCTCAGCAGCTCGAGTCCTAACCAAGGACCTAGGAACTGTTAAGGTATCGTCGGAGGATGTAAGCTGTTCCGAGTAAGGTGGTTTTTTGTAGAGTCAAAATGTTCAAGTCTGGAAAATTTAGAATTTCTAAATAATAATAATAATAATAATAATAATAATAATAATAATAATAATAATAATAATATTTTGGACAGAAAAACAAGGAAGCTTATGACAATGAATCATGCCTTGCACCCTAAAAGTCTAGATAGCTCTGCAGACAAGGCACTGTAATTTAACACCAGCTGTCTGCAATTAAAGTAAGTTCAAATCTTGCCAGGCTCAAGGTTGACTCAGCCTTCCATCCTTTCTAAGGTAGGTAAATTGAGGACCCAGTTTGCGGGGACTCAGCCTTCCATCCTTTCTAAGGTAGGTAAATTGAGGACCCAGTTTGTGGGGGCAATAAGCTGACTTTGTATAAAATATTTTATACATACAAAAGTATGAAGGCTATTGCTTAACGCACTGTAAACCGCCCTGAGTCTCCGGAGAAAGGCGGCATATAAATCAATTAAAAAAAAAAAGTGATGTTGACCGATTATATTTGCCAAGAGCAGAGGGTGGTCGAGGACTCCTACAAGTAAAGCAGACTGTGGAAGAAAAAAAAAAAACGCAACTTGAATGATTACATCCAGAAAAGTGAAGAACCAATGATTAAGGAAGGAAATAAAGGAGGCCTTTTAAAGACAACTAAAACAAAAGCAGAATATAAGAAAGAAGTAATTGAGCAGCGAGCTGAAAATTGGAAAAGCAAAGCTCTGCATGGCAAATACTTGAAAAGTATGGAAGGCAAAGCTGACCAGAAACTAACTTGGAACTGGTTAAGATCAGGAGTACTGGAAAAAGAAACAGAAAGCTTTATTTTGGCAGCTCAAGAACAAGCCCTGGCCACAAACTGCATTAAGGCAAAAATTCAACATGTTACCACCAACAGCAAATGCCGCCTCTGCAATGAGAAAGATGAGACAGTCGACCACCTGATCAGTGGGTGCAGCAAAATTTCACAAACTGACTACCTACAACGCCATGACCGTGTTGCTAAGATCATTCACTGGAAATTGTGCCAGAAGTTTGGATTTGAGTACAGCAAAAACCACTGGGAACATCAGGTTGAGAAAGTTTTAGAGAATGAGAAACTCAAGATCTTGTGGGACTTTAGGATTCAGACTGACAGGCACTTACTTTTTTTTTTTTTTTTAATTTGATTTATATGCCGCCCTTCTCCGGAGACTCAGGGCGGCTTACAATGTGCTAAGCAATACTTGGTCCACAACACACCTGACATAACAATAGTTGAAAAGAAAAAGGTATGGTTCATTGACATTGCAATACCTGGTGATGCACGAATTGAAGATAAGCAGCAAGAAAAAATCACAAAGTACCGGGACTTACAAATTGAAGTTGAGCGACTGTGGAAAAAGAAATCGTGTGTTGTCCCGATTGTAGTTGGAGCCCTTGGAGCAATACCCAAAGGGCTACCCCGCTATTTAGAAATTCTAAATTTGCTGGACTTGAACATTTTGACTTTACAAAAAACCACCTTACTCGGAACAGCTTACATCCTCCGACGATACCTTAACAGTTCCTAGGTCCTTGGTTAGGACTCGAGCTGCTGAGCTATTTTTTTTTTCTTTTCATTTTATTGAATTTGTATACTGCCCTACTCCCGAAGGACTCAGGGCGGTGAACAGCGATAGAATAAAACATATAAATACAAAATTTAAACCAGCCTCAAAGGCTGTGAATCTCACTAAAGATTAAATAATAATAATAATAATAATAATAATAATAATAATAATAATAATAATAATAATAATAATCAAAGGAGAATGGAGTTTGCAGGAAACAATCAGCTCCATTCATTAGGGTGAAGATCTGTTCCTGACTTCTTGCCAACTAATTGCTGCTACAGCGTGGCAACTCTCCAAGCCTGATAAAGGTCTGTAGTTGTGAAATCTCATGAAAGACTGTTTGCCGGGACTTTGCTGGAGAGGAATTTCCCTTTAACCGAATTAAAAGAGGTTTTATCGGGACGAGGAGTCTGCTTCACGATCTCGGGAGGCCTAGGTTAGAACAGTTCCCTCACCTGGGTTGCCCTTCAGATATGTGGAACTTCATCTCCCACAATTCGTAGCCACGGTAGAGAGGGATGCTGGGAGTAGTAGTTTAGCGACAGCTGGGAAGCTTTAAGATTCTTACCGCTATCTCTGCTGCTGATCAAGCTTCTTCTCCCACCAGCAGGCCAGCAAAGAAATGTTGGGCCTGTGCTCTCTCAGCCTCCGATGGGTTAGGAAATGTTGTCCTGATGGTGAGGTCAAGGAAAAAGTGCAAAGAAGAGCAAGTAAGATGATGAAAGGCCTGGAGACAACAAAAAACAAACAAATAAATATGAAAGTCGGTTGCAGGATTTGGGTATGGCCAGTCTAGAGAAGAGAAGGACCAGAGGGGACATGATAGCAATATTTCAGTACTTGGAAGGGCTTCCACAAAGAAGAGAGGGCAGTGTCATCTTATTCTCCAAAGCACCAGAAGGCAAGAAGCAATGGATGGAAACTAATCAGGGAGAGAAGCAAGCTGAAATTAAGGAGAAACTTCCTAACAGTGAGAACAATTAATCAGTGGAACAGCTTGCTACCAGAAGTTGTGGATGCTCCATCACTGGAGGTTTTTAAGAAGAGACTAGACAGTCACTTGTCTGCAATGGTATAGATGATTAGAGGCCTGGAGACTAAAGCATAGGAAGAATGGTTGCAGGATTTGGGTTTGGCTAGTCTAGAGAAAAGAAGGACTTATGGGGGGGGGCATGTAGCAGTATGGCAGTATTTGAGGGGCTGAAGTTATTCTCCAAAGTAACAGAAGGCAGGCTAGAGATAGGGAGGGGCAGCCACCTCGTCATAGCTTCTGGGGGGGGGGGGGAGAATATCCTTGCTAACAGCTATTCTAAGAGAAATGATGCGTAAAAACTCATCTTAATTAGCACATCGCAGCACAGGAGCCATGGAGCCAATTGTCAGTGTGTGTGTGGAGAGAGAGAGAAAGGGAGAGAGGAGAGAGAGAAAGAAAGAGAGAGAGAAAGACAGGGAGAGAGAGAGAGAGAGAAAAGAGAAAGAGAGAGAAAAAGAGGAGAGAGAAAGAGAGAAAGAGAGGAGAGAGAGAAAGAGAAAGAGAGAGAGAAAAGGAAAGCGAGCGAGAGAAAGAGAGGGAGAGGGAGGGAGAAAAAGAGAGAGGAAGAAAGAGAGAAAGAGAAAGAAAGAGAGGAGAGAGAAAGAGAGAAAGAGAGGAGAAAGAGAGAGAAAGAGAGAGGAAAGAGAGAGAAAGAGAGGAGAGAGAGAAAGTGAAAGAGAGAGGGAGAGAGAGGGAGAGAGAAAAAAGAGGAAGAGAGAAAGAGAAAGAGGAGAAAGAGAGCAAGAGAGAAAGAAGAAAGAGAAAAAGAGAGAAATAAAGGAGAATGAGAGAGAGAAAGAGAGGAAAGAGAGAAAAAGAGAGAGAGGAGAGAGAGAGAGGAGAGAGAGAGAAAGAGAGGAGAGAGAAAGAGAAAGAGAAAGAGAGGAGAGAGGAGAGAGAGAGAGGAGAAAGAGAGAGAAAGAGAGGAGAGAGAGAGAAAGAGAAAGAGGGAGAAAGAGAGAGAGAGAAAGAGAAAGAGAGAGGAAAGAGAGGAGAGAGAGAAAGTGAAAGAGAGAGGGAGAGAGAGGGAGAGAGAAAAAAGAGGAAGAGAGAAAGAGAAAGAGGAGAAAGAAAGAGAGCAAGAGAGAGAAAGAGGAAAGAGAAAAAGAGAGAAATAAAGGAGAAAGAGAGAGAAAGAGAAAGAGAGGAAAGAGAGAGAAAGAGAGAGAGAGGAGAGAGAGAAAAAGAGAGGGAGAAAGAGAGAAAGAGAGGAGAGAGAGAGAGGAGAGAGAGAGGAGAGAGAGAGAAAGAGGAGAGAGAGAGAAAGAAAAAGAGAGGAAAGAGGGAGAAAGAGAGAGAGAAAGAGAGAGGAGAAAGAGAGAGAGGAGAGAGAGAAAGAGAAAAACAGAGAGAGAACTCCTGAATTTTGATCATAAGACCTTGGGAATGCTGCCACAGTCATAAGTATGAAAATGGTCACACAAATCCCCTTTTTTCAGTGCCATTGTAACTTTGAACTGTCGCTAAACGAACTCTTGTAAGTCGAGAACTTCCTGTATTTAATTTAATGTAAAGGGGTGGCCCTCCCTCAAGGTGGGCTCCTCCTTCCGCCACTCCTGAATACAAAGCTCCCCGGAGCACTGCTGGAGGGAGCAAGGGAAGGCGCTCTGTGCTATCCTCATCAGGCATTCCCCAAGCGGCGTGGGCCATCATCTTCCGTTCCGACCCAAAGGAAACGTTTCCATCCAGATATCAGAATAACAGAGTCGGAAGGGACCTTGGAGGTCTTCTAGTCCTCAAACAGGAAACTCCATACAAGAGCTTTCATAGTACAGTGGTCTACGCACCCTGTTATTAAGACCAGCTGCCTGCAATTACTGCAGGTTCGAATCTCGCCAAGGCTCAAGGTTGACTCAGCCTTCCATCCTTTCTAAGGTAGGTGAAATAAGGACCCAGTTTGTGGGGGCAATAAGCTGACTTTGTATAAATATACAAAAGGATGAAGGCTATTGCTTAACGCATTGTAAGCCGCCCTGAGTCTCCGGAGAAGGGCGGCATATAAATCAAATTTTAAAAAAAAAAAGAAAAGAAAGAGAAAGAAAGAGAAAGAAGGAAGGAAGGAAGGAAGGAAGGAAGGAAGGAAAGAAAGAAAGAAAGAAAGAAAGAAAGAAAGAAAGAAAGAAGAGCTGACTTTGTATAAATATACAAAAGGATGAAGGCTGTTGCTTAACGCATTGTAAGCCGCCCTGAGTCTCCGGAGAAGGGCAGCATATAAATCAAATTTTTAAAAAAAAAAGAAAAGAAAGAGAAAGAAAGAGAAAGAAGGAAGGAAGGAAGGAAGGAAGGAAGGAAGGAAGGAAAGAAAGAAAGAAAGAAAGAAAGAAAGAAAGAAGAGCTGACTTTGTATAAATATACAAAAGGATGAAGGCTGTTGCTTAACGCATTGTAAGCCGCCCTGAGTCTCCGGAGAAGGGCGGCATATAAATCAAATTTAAAAAAAAAAAAGAAAAGAAAGAGAAAGAAAGAGAAAGAAGGAAGGAAGGAAGGAAGGAAGGAAGGAAAGAAAGAAAGAAAGAAAGAAAGAAAGAAAGAAAGAGAAGCTGACTTTGTATAAATATACAGAAGTATGAAGGCTATTGCTTAACGCATTGTAAGCCGCCCTGAGTCTCCGGAGAAGGGCGGCATATAAATCAAATTTTTTAAAAAAAAAGAAAAAAAAGAGAAAGAAAGAGAAAGAAGGAAGGAAGGAAGGAAGGAAGGAAGGAAGGAAAGAAAGAAAGAAAGAAAGAAAGAAAGAAAGAGAAGCTGACTTTGTATAAATATACAAAAGTATGAAGGCTATTGCTTAACCCAGTGTAAGCCGCCCTGAGTCTCCGGAGAAGGGCGGCATATAAATCAAAGCAAAAAAAAAAAGAAGAAGAAGAAGAGGAAGAGAAAGAAAGAGAAAGAAAGAAGGAAGGAAGGAAGGAAGGAAGGAAAGAAAGAAAGAAAGAAAGAAAGAAAGAAAGAAGAGCTGACTTTGTATAAATATACAAAAGGATGAAGGCTATTGCTTAGCGCATTGTAAGCCGCCCTGAGTCTCCAGAGAAGGGCAGCATATAAATCAAATTAAAAATTAAAAAATTAAAATTAAAATTTTTTTTAGATTTAATCCAATCTCTTTTTTTAAAAAAAACCTCCATTGATATAGAACCTACAACTTCTGGATGGAACTCCGTTCCACCGATTACAGGTAGTCCTCGACTTATGGCTTCAACCGTGCTCTAGATTTCTGCCGCTAAGCGAAACATCGGCTAAGCGAATTCTGCCCCATTTTACCAACTTTCTCGCCACGGTTGTTAAATGAATCGCTGCAGTTGATAAAAGTGAGTCACCTATTGGTTAAGTGAATCAGGCTTTCCCCCTTGACTTGGCTTCTCGGAAGGTCGCAAAAGGGATCACGTGTCCCCCGGGACACGGCGACCGTCATAAATAGGAACCAGTGGCCAAGCGTCTGAATTTTGAATTTTGATCACGTGACTCTGGGGATGCTGCAACGGTTGTAAGTGTGAAAAAGGATCATGAGTCACTTTTTTCAGTGCCGTTCTAACTTTGAATGTCACTAAATGAATTGTTTCCAGGTTGAATCTCTCCTTGATCAGTTTCCATCCATTGTTCCTTGTCTGGCCTTCAGGTGCCTTGGAAAATAGCTTGACCCCCTTCCTCCTCTCTGTGGCAGCCCCTCAAATATTGGAAGATGCTCTCCTGTCTCCCCTGGTCCTTCTCTTCACTAGACTAGCTATGCCCAGTTCCTGCAGCCGTTTTCATCGTATGTTTCAGCCTCCAGTCCCCTAATCCTCTTGGTTGCTCTTCTCTGCACGCTTTCTAGAGTCTCCACATCCTTTTTTACATCATGGTGACCAAAACTGGATGCAGAATTCCAAGTGTGGCCTTACTAAGGCCTTATAAAGCGCTACTAATACTTCATGCGATTTTGATTCATGTCCTTCCTTTCTCTAGACTAGCCATGCCGAGTTCCTGCAAGTGCCTGCACTCTCAAAGGTGTTTTAATTTAATAATTGTTAATTATTAATTGTTCTCCCTGTCAGGAAATTTCTCCTTAGTTCCAGGTTGCTTCTTTCCTTGATGAGTTTCCTTTATTTTTATTTTTTTTGATTTAAAAACAAACTTTATTCAATATAAAAAGATAAAAAGTTATACAAAAAGTTCTTGACTCTAAAAATACATTCAAAACGATTTATAAACAAGCTAACAAACAGGATTAGCTGTCTATAATATATAATAATATATATATATAAGTATACAAATATAATATATTTATATATTAAAGATATATATTATATTTTATATATATATATATATATATATATATATATATATATATATATATATGTAGGTCTTTGGTTATTTGGGTCTTCTCCCACGTAAAATTGGAAGTGTCTTGGTGTTTTACGTCAATTTTACGTGGGAGAAGACCCGAATAACCAAAGACCTACATACAAACACCTGTGAAAACCTGAGAAAACAAATATATATATATATATATATATATATATATATATATATATATATATATATATATATAATATAAAATATAATAATATATATATAAGTATACAAATATCTAAAGGGTGTATATATATATATATATATATATATATATATATATATATATATACCCTTTGCTTCTTTTATCTTAATGACAGTGTGTATTTATTACCTTTGATTTCCTACTATATTTGACATTACCTTTTTTTCCATTGATTAATCCAATCATACCGTCTGTCCCATAATTTCAAATACTGTGAGTCTTCCTTATCATTTAATTTTAAAGCTAGCCTATCCATTTCTGCACATATAAATACCTTTTGAATTATTTGCTGATCTGTTGGCAACTGTTCTGGTTTCCAAGACTGAGCTAAAGTTAATCTGGCCGCCGTAATTATATGTGACGTAATTACATATTTATTAATATGTAATAATTAATAATAATATTAATAATTACATATTATTTCCTTCCTACTACTTTTTTTTTGAGTATACCTGACAGGAAAATTTCAGGTTTTAATTCAATATCTTCTTCCGTTATTTCTATTATCCAGGTTCTAATTTTTATCCAATTTTTTTAAAATTTTTGGGGCAAAGCCACCAGAGATGATAAAAGGTTCCCTGTGTTTGTTTACATTTCCAACGTATCGGGTTGAAATTTATATACATCTTTGCCAATCTTGCCGGGGCTAGATACAGTTTCCATTCCCTTCACATCCCTTCTGCCTTGTTACATGAAAAACTGGAAACAATATCAAAGAAATATAAAACCGGCGATACATTTGTAGCCTCGGCAAAGAGTTGCAGCCGCGGGCCTTTGGTACTACAAAGCTCATCGTCCCCCAATCTGCCGCCCACTCCCTGAGGGAGAGAGGGAGGGGGCCGCGCGCGCGCTGCAAAAACTACACTTCCCAGAAGCCCCCGGTTCCCCTTTCCTCTCGCCCCTTCAACGCGCGCCGGGCTGCAATTCCCCATCGAGCGGTCGACCCCGGCGGGCTGGGGACGCCGGGAGTTGTAGTTCTTTCCACAGCTGAGGAAAAAAAGAGTGGGAGGGGGCGGGAGAGGCACTCTGCACGCGCTCAGGGGAACGCTGGCTCTTTGCTCGGGCCGGCGGGCGGAGGAGTGTGTGTATATGTGTGTGTGTTGGAGGGGGGGCGGGGGGAGTAGCGACCCCCTCCCCCGGCGAGAGGAAAGGGGCGGTGGGGGGTGGGGGTGGGGGGGTTAGGCGAGCCTTCCGGCGTCGAGACTACGTTTCCCAGCAGCCCCCGCGCGCGCTTCCGGTCCTCCGCTGCCCGCTTGCCTTGTCCGTCGGCGGGTCGCGCCTTTGCTTCGGAGTCCTCCGGACGGGCATGGAGTGACTGACCCCCCGCCTTCCTTCCAGCCGGGACCCCCGCCCGCCAGCCAGCCAGTCCGCCCGGGGCTCATGCGGGGCCCTCCGACGCCATGGGGTCCCGCATTAAGTGAGTGTGGGGCGGGGGTGGGGGAGAGGAAGAGGGAGGGCGCGCGCACAGGGAGGGGGGCTGTGTGGGAAAGAGCCTGGCTGGATTGCACCCCCCATCATTCCCAGCCGCTTCTGATTGGGGGCGAGGGAGAGATCTGGATTGCACCCCCATCATTCTCAGCCGCCTCTGATTGGGGCCGATGGAGAGGGCTGGATTGCAGCCCCCATCATTCCCAGCCGCCTCTGATTGTGGAGGATGGAGAGGGCTGGATTGCACCCCCCATCATTCCCAGCCGCCCTGACTTGGGAGGATGGAGAAGGCTGGATTGCATCCCCTATCATTCCCAGCCGCCTCTGGGGAGGATGGAGAGGGCTGAATTGCACCCCGTCCCATCATTCCCAGCCGCCTCTGATTGGGGGCGATGGAGCGGGTTGGACTGCACCCCCTATCATTCCCAGCCGCCTCTGATTGGGGACCAGTTGGGCAGGCTGGACTGCATCCCCCATCATTCCCAGCCGCTTCTGATTGGGGGCGAGGGAGAGGTCTGGATTACACCCCCTATCATTCCCAGCTGCCTCTGATTGTGGAGGATGGAGAGGTCTGGACTGCACCCCCTATCATTCCCAGCCGCCCTGCCTGGGGAGCATGGGGGTGGAAGTGGGCTGGGACGGATGCCTCCCTCCTTGGGGAAGCGGGGGTGTGTGTGTGTTTCTTTGCGAGGCGGGATGAGCCGGACCCTCCTCTGCCCAAAAGGGGCTCCGGGCATCACCGGGCACGTCTTGTGGGGGCGTCCCTAGGCAGCAGAAGGCGGTCCTGGGCAGAAGCGCCAGAGGCCGAGCCGGGCTGGGGACGTCTGGCCAGTGCCGCCTCCCTGGAAAGAGGTCAGGGATCTCTCCTCCTCCCTTTTCCCACCCCACCCCCCCTCCTCCTCTTCCTCCTCCCTCTCTCCTCCCCCTCTTCCTTCCCCCCTCCTCTTCCTCCTCCCCCTCCTGACCCTCCCTTTTCCCACCCCACCTCTTCCCCACTCTTCCTCCCCCTCCTCCTCTTCCTCTTCCTCCTCCTCCTCCCCCTCCCCTTTCCAAGCCCACCTCCTCCTCTTCCCCCCTCCTCCCCTCCATTCTCCCTCCCCATCCTTTTCCTTCTCCCCCTCCTCCTCTTCCTCCTCCTCCTCTTCCCCACCCCACCTCTTCCCCACTCTTCCTCCTCCCCCTCCCCTTTCCCACCCCACCTCCGCCTCTTCCCCCTCCTCCCCTCTCCCTACCCCCCCTTTTCCTTCTCCCATTCCTCCTCTTCCCCACCCCACTTCTTCCCCACTCTTCCTCCCCCTCCTTTCCCACCCCACCTCTTCCTCCCCCTCCCCCTTATCCTTCTCTCCCTCCTCCTCTTCCCCATTCCACCTCTTCTCCACTCTTCTTCCTCCTCTACCCCTCTCCTCCTCCTCTTCTCACCCCTCCTCCACTCCATCCTCCCCCCTCCCCTGGAAAAAAATTAGTCCATCTTTGAGAGTGCAGGCACTTGCAGGAACTCGGCATGGCTAGTCTAGAGAAAGGAAGGACATGAATCAAAATCATATGAAGTGTTGATACCACTTTATGATGCCTTGGTAAGGCCACACTTGGAATCCTGCATCCAGTTTTGGTTGCCACGATGTAAAAAAGTTGTGGAGACTCTAGAAAGTTAAGAGAAGAGCAACCGAGAGGATTAGGGGACTGGAGGCTAAAACATATGAAGAACGGTTGCAGGAACTGGGTATGTCTTGTTTAATGAAAAGAAGGACCAGGGGAGACACGATAGCAGTCTTCCAATATCTCAGGGGCTGCCCCAAAGAAGAGGGAGTCAACTTATTCTCCAAAGCACCTGAAGGCAGGACAAGAAGCAACGGGTGGAAACTAATCAAGGAGAGAAGCAACTTAGAACTAAGGAGGAATTTCTTTAATCGATGGCATGGCTTTCCTTCAGAACTTGTGGGTGCTCCAACATTGGAGATTGGACAGCCATTTATCCAGAATTTATAGGCAGGTCTCCTAAGCAGAGGGTTGCGCTAGAAGATCTCCAAGGTCCCTTATTCTGTTATTCTGTTATTCTCCCAAGTTTGCCTGGGGCTGGAGTGGGTGGATCATCATGGGAAAGGAAAGAGCCCAAGGCAAGTTTCTGCGTGGATGTCTCGGAGTGGCGGAGGGCAGTGGGCCCAAGAAGAGGGGACTTCTCGATTTGTGTTCCTTCCAGTTGTGCAGAAAAGACCGCAGAACAGAAATTAACCCAGCGATCTCTGTGCCAAAATCTTTTTTTGGGGGGGTTAATTGTGTCTTTCAACTTTGTTTTTGAACTTTGGTTTCTTGTAAATGCTTTGCCAGGGATCCGTTCTTAATCCTTGTTTAGTCTGGTGCAGGGGTCAGCAACCTGGGGCTCTGGAGCCGCATGTGGCTCTTTCACCCCTCTGCTGCAGCTCCCTGTCGCTCAAAATATGCGTCACAACCACCAGTGTGTGACACCCACCTGGCACGTGATTTATTGAGCTTTTCAACCCCGGTAGGCCAACCATGGATAAAGCCAAGAAAAGAGAAGTTTCAGAAGAAAACAGAACGTTGAATTCAACTACAGATGCTAGTTTTGTGGGCCGCTCAAGAAATAGTCAGGCACGGGAAGGGTTTTGTGGCTCCCGGTGTTTTCTTTTCTGTGGGAAACGGGTCCAAATGGCTCTTTGAGTGTTTAAGGTTGAAGACCTCCGGTCTGGTGGATGTAAACGTTGGGTTTTTCTCGGCCTCCCATGAACCCTAAAATTCAGTTCCTTGGTTTAGCCAGTAGCTGAATTCTGCCAAGGTTAAACTACAGCTAATACTGGTAGTCCTCAACTTATGACCACAATTGAGCCTCACATTTCTGTTGTTAAGTGAGACATTTGTTAAGTGAGTTTTGCCCCGTTTTACGACCTTTCTTGCCACCGTTGTTAAGTGGATCATCACTTAGTAACGCCGTTGTTGAGTGATTCTGGCTACGCCATTGATTTTCCTTGTCAAAATGGGTTGCAAAAGATGATCGTGTGACCTTGGGACAGACCAGCGGTCATAAGTATGGATCAGTTGCCAAACGCCTGAATTTTGATTGTTACGATCATGGGGGGATGTTACAAAGGTGTGAAAAATGGTCATGTCGCTTTTTTCCCCCGCAGTGCCGTCATAACTTTAAATGGTCACTAAATGAACCATTGTAAGTCGAGGAGTTGTTCTGGATTCACTTCTCCCACTTGAGACTTCAGGAGGTCGGGAACTGCAGCTGAGGTTTTCCTGCAACTTTTCCTGCAAGGTTTTCCTTGCAGGGACATTTGTGGTTAGACTGCTGCAAAGTCCACTTTGTGGATCTGCCCTTGAAGACTGTTTTGGGAGTTGTTGATGGTACGGGTTGCTTTGAATAACTTGCAGAAATAGCATTGTCCTCAGGTAATTGTAGCGGCTATTGGTTCACTTCCAGCCAGAAGTCAAGATTTTATTATGACGATGATTGGTCGTCCAGTCTGACAGATGCTTAGACTGGATTGCACATTTTGCTCCACCTACAGTAGCAGCCAAAATTGTGGAAACCTTTTGGGGAAAAGTGTATTTTCTAAAACTAGTTAATAACACCACTTTTTTGGGGGGGGGGGAGTAGTACCATCAAATTATATATCAATGGAAAGAGAATTAAATCAAGAATGCAAGGCCATAACTTTTAAGAAGGATTTGTTATTAGAATAGCAGTTACCGTATAAAGAAGAAAAGTGAAACACGTAGAAAAAAAGAGATATACAAAAATAATCACCCTGTCAGTTAATACTTCGTTGGGTAACCTTCAGCATGAATGACGGCCTTACAACGTCTTCCCATGGAGTGAACCAAGCTGTTATAATGTGAAACCAAGATGGAATGATGGCTTCTATTCACTGGGTTTTATTGCTGGGTCGCTTCTGACTAACAAGTTTTTTTTAGTCGGAAAATCCATAGATTTCCAATTGGGTGAGGGTTTGGGGAAATTAACAAGCAATCCATATGGAGCCTTGGTGGTGCAGCGGACTAAAGTGCTGTTAAGTAGCACTTAGCTGCCCGCTGCTTGCAATTACTGCAAGTTCAAATCTCACCAAGCTCAAGGTTGACTCAGCCTTCCATCCTTTTGAGGTAGGTAAAATGAGGACCCGGATTGTGGGGGCAATAAACTGTATAAAAAAGAACACCGCTTGGCGGGGGGGGGCAAAGCCCTACTAAGCAGGTATATACAAAAGTATGAAGGCTATTGCTTAACGCACTGTAAGCCGCCCTGAGTCTCCGGAGAAGGGCGGCATAGAAATCGAACCAATAAATAAATAAATAAATAAATTTGAATTTCAGAAAGTTACATAACATTCTCAGAGACTCTTCCCATTCTGCTTACTATTTTTTTTGGACTGTTGCTTTCTGGCCTGGGTGGATAAAAATCAATGATTTTTTTTTAAAAAAATCAAGAAAATCAGATTTTTTTTTTTATTTAAATCGGATTTTTTTTGATTTTTATCGAATTTATTTTAATAAAAAAGTTTTGGGGTAAAAATCTTAAGATAGTTTTCTATTTAAGATACATAAATAATTTAGTTTATTCAGCAGGAAACGGAGCTTAGTTATGTAGCATGAGGCTGTATATTCTGCAACACTGGGACTATCGGTGAGTCAACAGTGGATCAAAGGAGTAGCAGAGATGACAGTTGCTCTTTAAAAATTATGATTTAAATCGAGTTGATTTAAATCAAGCCTTTTTACTAGTGATTTAAATCGTGATTTAAATTGTGATTTAAATCAACTCGATTTAAATCAAATCCACCCTGCTTCTGGCAGAAGATACAGAGCAATTAAAACTCGGACCGCACGTCTTCTGAATAGTTTTTATCCCAGAGCTATAATTGCACAACAATGAACTAAAGGGCCACCGTCCGTGAGCTGTTGGACAGCATTACTTGGTCTGTTGTGTGGATGTTTGGGTGGTTTAGGGGTGGGGGATTATTTGTGGTGGGTGAGGTGTGTGTGTTTGGGGATTGTTGTGTGTGTTGGACCTGGTCTTTGGGTGTTAAGTGAATTTCGTTGTATGGGTATCCTGTGTATACACATACAATGACAATAAAGTTATTATTATGAATCAAGGATGGTACATTTTGTTTTTCTCCTGCAAGTTTTGGGAACTCTACTTGAAAATCATCCCCCAACTCCTCGTTAAAGATATTGCTGCCTTATTTTCCTTTCCTGCTGCCTGAAGTGCAATATACGTTTCTCTGGAATCTGATAGGGATCGGTTGCTTAGCAATTTTTAAAGTTTGGGAGCAAGTTCCCCAAAATATCTCAGGGAGGGAGATTGATTGGCTTGAGGGATCTCCTGCCTTTCGTTCTCCAGAAAGCATCAACCAAGCCTACGATCTGAGAAAAGAACCGGAGTCCTGCGGCCTTTAGGTTTTAATTTATTTCATTTATCTCTTTCTCCCGCTTGGAGGGCAGCTAAGCCAGGGCCATTTTTTTCAACTTAGAAGTGGGTTCCTGGGAAACATGGCTTTAGTTTCGAGATCCTGTTTTTCATTGCTTGGTGCTGCTGAATCACCGAACGGGAAGGATGTGAGCCGGAGACTTTCGGGGAAAAGTCTCGGTTGACATTAGCTGCGACTTTAGGGCTTTCCGCGGAAGAATTTCGCAGAGAAAAGATTGTGAATTTTCAAGATGTCAACTGTTTTTTTTTTAAAAAACTTTTTGTCAGCTTAAATCTGATTTCTGATTTGACTGATGTGACTTTTCTCCTTCTTCACCTGCTGTGGTCCTTTGGTCTCAGAGTTCCTGTGTTGCAGAATTTGCACTGAGTGCTTATTTGTTTGGCTTGTCAACTTTGACAGAGTCTTCTTCTTCTTCTCCTTCTCCTTCTTCTTCTTCTTCTTCTTCTTCTTCTTCTTCTTCTTCTTCTTCTTCTTCTTCTTCTTCTTCTTCTTCTTCTTCTTCTTCTTCTTCTTCTTCTTCTTCTTCTTCTTCTTCTCAACTCTCTTAGCATTCAACCGCCAATCAATAGCGATATTTTTCCTCTGTTGACAGGAGTCTCTTTCCAACCTCTGCCCACCGGCCAGAGTTTGTGTTTGTGTTGGCCAACCTTGGCACCCTAATGAGCCAACTGGGGAAAATTAAAAGCTTGGAGTCCTCTTTTTTCCCCCTCCTTTGGCTGTCCTCATTCCCACTCTCTGCCTGCCTCTTATGTGGGGGTGGGAATTTTGCAGGGTCTTCCTGCACCCCATAGAGGAACCTCAACATTCAAGCTGCTGCTTCTTCTTCTTCTTCTTCTTCTTCTTCTTCTTCTTCTTCTTCTTCTTCTTCTTCTTCTTCTTCTCCTTCTCCTTCTCCTTCTCCTTCTCCTTCTCCTTCTCCTTCTCCTCCTCCTCCTCCTCCTCCTCCGCCGCCTCCTCCTCCCCTTCTCCTTCTCCTTCTCTTTCTCCTTCTTCTCCTTCTCCTTCCTCCCCTCCTCTCCTCTTCTTCCTCCTTCCCCTCCTCCCTCTCCTCTTCCTCTTCCTTCTTCTTCCTCCCCTTCTCCTCCTCCTTCCCCTCCTCCCTCTCCTCTTCCTCCTCCTTCCTCCCCTCCTCCCCTCGTCCTGGTCCCTCTCGTCCTCCTCCTTCTCCTCCTCCTTCCCCTCCTCCCTCTCCTCTTCCTCTTCCTTCTTCTTCCTCCCCTCGTCCTCCTCCCTCTCGTCCTCCTCCTTCTCCTCCTCCTTCCCCTCCTCCCTCTCCTCTTCCTCCTCCTTCTTCTTCCTTCCCTTCTCCTCCTTCCCCTCCTCCCTCTCCTCTTCCTCCTCCTTCCCCTCCTCCCTCCCCTCTTCCTCCTTCTTCTTCTTCCTCCCCTTCCTCCCCTTCTCCTCCTTCCTCCTCCTCCTCCTTCTTCCTCCTCCTCCTCCCCCTCCTCCTCCATGTCCTTTATCTCCTCCTCCTCTTCCTCCTCTATCTTCTCCATATCTGTCTTCATCTTCTCCTCTTTCCTTCCTCCTACAGGTATGATGTTACAGAATAGAAGCTTTGCTATATTGGGCGATGGGAATGGGTAAAGTGATTGATTTTGCAGATTTTGGGGAAATGCTTTGAATCTGCCAGTTTGAAAAAAATAAAAATAAACCAATCAGAGGTACGCCATTTGCAGCCAAGGGAGGGCATGAAAGCTCAAAATATTATTTGGGAAATAAACAGGGCCAAGTAATCCCTTTCTCATTCTCCATCCTGAAAATCACAGGAGTATCTCTTCCTGTTAAATTCCTTGCCTTAAGAAGTTAAATTCCCTCCCTCTCTTGCCGTGCCCTCCCTGCCCTGCTCTTTCTTTGCTCCTTCCTTCCTGCGTGCCTTTCTTCCTATTATTACTCTCCGGGTAATGAAGATGTTCCTTTTTGACAAAGTTTTAAAGGATCCTTACTCTTTAATTTATTCTCTGCTTATTATTTTTCCCCCCCCTCTTCCACTTTTAGTCTGGTGGTTGTTGCATTTCAGTGAACAAAGCGAACTGCCAATCCAAGGTGATAATGTCAAATATTGCCTGGGTGATATAATCAAGGCAGAAGGTTGTTTAGCAACAAAGCGAGTGTGAATTCTTCCCTGGTGGAGACCAGCTTGGAGTAGCTTGGAAACCTGACAACGAGAGATGATGCTTTTTTTGCGATCTCTTTTAAGATGTGAAATTGCTAGGAGATGGGAGACCAAAATGTTGTTGATCCTGGAAATAAACTCCAGTTGGAAATTCCACACGTAAAGCTTTTTTTTTTTTTTTTTTTTTGGCGGTTAATGACATTGATTTTCAGCACGGAGAAATGGAGGGAGTCATTGAAGAAGAATGAAAGGTGGTTGCTTGAACCTTTCAGGGCTGGATGGAAGGGAAAAGAGATCTATCTCTGTTGTGGCCTGTCAACGGCCTGTGCATTTAGTAGCTGATTCAGACAGCGAGGAGGCTGGTGTGGTGCTGTGCCAGCAGCCTGTGCAGCTGGCACTCGAGTCAAACAATGAGGAGGCTGGAGAAGATGTGGTGCCAGAGGCGGGGATTCAGCCAGGGCCTTCAGAACCTCCAGAAGCTCCCATAAGTGAAGAGGAAGAAGAGGGGGAGCCTCTTCTCGATGCACGGGCGTGCAGAGCTGCCAAAAGGCAGGAGTGGCTCCTCAGGAGGAGGTCTCCTCGAGAGTAAGGCTTGGGGCTAATTGGCCACTCCCTTAGCCTATTTAAGGAAGGACGACGACTGAAGCAATTTGCAGGGAACAACTTTAGTTCACTCTACTTCGCGTCTGGATTCTCTGCAAAATTGCTTCTGGGCTTTCTGCCAACTCTAGTAAGACTGTGATTACTTTACCTTAGAATGCTTGTAGGCTGTTAAGGAGGTTTCTTAACAGCCTTTGGTTGCAAAAGACTGAGTTCTTTGAGTAAAATAATCTTTGTATAGTTTTTGTGTGTGCTGCGTTCTTTGGGGTCAGTAGCTGGGGCAGAACAATCTCTTGTTTCTTGAGGATCATAGAATCCCTTGGATTCTAGGTCCAGAAAGCTGCCCATTTAGGCCACAGGAGGGGAGTGTTATGGCCCGCCAGCTGCCAGCGGAGCTGGCGGCAGACTTGGATGGCGATGAGGAGGTTGGGGAGGGACTTGGGCCAGTTCGGGAGCTTGGGGAAGGCTCTAATGGATGCTCAGCATCGGACGCAGAGATAGAGCCAGGGCTGTCCGACATTTCCCAGCCACTGGAGAGGCAGCTGCCTTTGGAAGCTGATATGAGTGAGGAGGAGGAACAGCTGGGGCCTGTTCCAGATGCACGTATGCGCAGAGCAGTTAGGAGAGGTGAGCAACCGAGGACAAGGAGTCGACTCGCTCCCAGATGGCCCTGGCCCCATCTTTGCCTCTGACACAGAGCCCTCATCTGGGCCTTCCCCTGACTCCAGGACTGGCCCATGTTCCTTCCCAGCTCCTCACTGTCCGACTCCGCTGCCAGCTCCTCAGGCTGCTGGCGGACCACAACAGAGAGACCTGACCATCCTCGTCTAATGGAAGAAACCTTGTGTAGGAGATGAGCCCGAGGTAGGGATCAAACGCGTTATCAGTCTGGAGTCCTTTCATGCCCACAAGAGATCTTAAGTCTAACTTCCCTTGAATTCCTTGGACTCTTTATTATCTACCGCCAATTTCCCTTGACTGTTAAGTCATTCAGATTCTTGTAGAGAGTTTAAGCATGCAATGTTGTTGTTGTTAGTTGCGAAGTTGTGTCCGACCCATCGCAACCCTGTGGACAATGTTCCTCCAGGCTTTCCTATCCTCTATCATCCTCTGGAGTCCATTTAAGCTCACACCGACTGCTTCAGTGACTCCATCCAGCCACCTCGTTCTCTGCCGTCCCCTTCTTCTTTTGCCCTCCATCGTTCCCAGCATTAGGCTCTTCTCCAGGGAGTCCTTCCTTCTCATTAGGTGGCCCAAGTATTTGAGTTTCCTCTTCAGGATCTGGCCTTCTAAAGACCAGTCAGGGTTGATCTCCTCTAGGACTGACCGGTTGGATGGCCTTGCAGTCCAAAGGACTGGCAGAAGTCCCTTGGATCGATCTATCTATCTATCTATCTATCTATCTATCTATCTATCTATCTA
This sequence comes from Arizona elegans, assembly GCA_022577455.1. Taxonomy (NCBI): domain Eukaryota; kingdom Metazoa; phylum Chordata; class Lepidosauria; order Squamata; family Colubridae; genus Arizona; species Arizona elegans. The sequence continues at coordinate 3,505,189 of JAKOOJ010000031.1, read as the reverse complement.
TCTATTATCTATCTATCATCTATCTATCTATCTATCTATCTATCTATCTATCTATCTATCTATTATCTATCTATCATCTATCTAGTGTTGTTGTTAGTTGCGAAGTCGTGTCCATCCCATCGCGACCCCCATGGACAACGTTCCTCCAGGCCTTCCTGTCCTCTACCATCCTCTGGAGTCCATTGAAGCTCACGCCGACTGCTTCAGTGGCTCCATCCAGCCACCTCGTTCTCTGCCGTCCCCTTCTTCTTTTGCCCTCCATCGTTCCCAGCATTAGGCTCTTCTCCAGGGAGTCCTTCCTTCTCATTAGGTGGCCAAAGCATTTGAGTTTCATCTTCAGGAAGAGGAAGAGCCTTCTGAAGAGCAGTCGGGGTTGATCTCCTCTAGGGCTGACCGGTTGGGTCGCCTTGCAGTCCAAGGGACTCGCAGGAGTCTTCTCCAGCACCAGAGTTCAAAGGCCTCCATTCTTTGGCGCTCAGCCTTCCTTATGGTCCAACAGTCACAGCCAGACATTGCAACTGGGAAAACCATCGCCTGCAATAAATATATTTATTTGAACTGCTTGGGTTTCCTGATTCCCCAAGCTTGAGACATTGAGGGCTACTTGACATTTCAAGGCCGAAGGAGAAGGGGAACTTGAGAATTCCTGCAAAGACCCCAGAAAGCCCATCTATGAGCTGCAAAGCCCAGAAGAGCCATCTGGGAATTAGCTTGTCGTGTTTTTTTTGGCCTCCAAAGCAACAAGCTTAGTAATGCGTTAGGCATTCGCAATACGTCAGAAACCCCTTCCCTCCTTCCTCCCTCCCCACCACCCTCAATATTATGAGACGCTTCTGAAGAGCTTAACAAATTCTCCGCTGAAGTGTTAGCTTTCTCAAAAGATGAGAATATGGTTTTTGTGCCTCGGAGTCGAGCTTTTGAAAAGCCGTTTTTTTTTTTTTTTGAATCGAGCACTTATGAAAACAAACAGGTTTGCGGGAGAATGAATGGTAGCCTCAGATGGCTTTGAATAGATCGAGATGGGGTTGGAGACGGATTTAAATCTGGTGTGCCACCACGCAGCTCAGCCTTAAGCGACTTAGTTTTGTGTGTTGGGGCTCCCTTTTGCAAACGAAGGCTGGTGTATACTGGGTTTCCCCGAAAATAAGACCCTGTCTTATATTTTTTTGAACCCCGATATAAGTGCTTGGCCTTATTTTTGGGGAGGTCTTATTATTTCGGGGCACATGGAGCAAGATGGAGCTCCACTGGCCGTCTTACCTGATTTCTAGCTCTGTGTTTAAATATTTTCGGGGAGGGCTTATTTTCGGAGGGAGGCTTATTTTAGCGCATGTTGTTCTGTTCCTGTCCCACACGCACACACACCAACAGACGTCCAAGACTTAAAAACCAAACCAGCTGACAAAATCCTTTTCCTTATGATAATGGAACTTGGCAGCAACCTAGTGGCTGCCTGCCAAGAGTTTATTATTTACGAAGAAGAGAGATAACTTCTCCCCGCTTCTGGTACATCAAAGTAAAATGTTCAATAATTGCAGAGTAAATTAAGTCCAAATATAATCCAGCAAAGTCTATAGCAAAAGTCCGGCAATGCAGAATGGCGTGGAAGCTTTCAGCTTTGTTCGTCACAAGGCTTGACTGGCCACCACGCTCCCTTTTATAACCTGTGGGGTGTGGTCCAGTGACTCAGCCTAATCTCGGGCACGCCTTTTCTTCTGTTGCATTCGCTTATCTCTGCGATGCTGGCGTGGGTCCATCCAAGACTCATTACCCTCATCAGTGTCCACCTGTGGCTGCGTGGACGTGCTTGGCCCCGGCCCTATCTCTTGCCCTTCAGTGGACACCAAAGGCATTGCCAGAGAGGAGGGTCCTGGAGAGGGAGGCCTTGCCAACTCCTCTCCTTCACTCTCGGAATCGTCTCCTGCCGATGACACAGGCTCAGGTAACGGAGCCACAACACATGCGCTCAAAAGCCCAATTGGGCTTATTATCAGGGGATGTCTTATTTTGGGGGAAACAGGGTACCTAAAACCAGGGGTCTGCAACTTTAAACACTCAAAAGAGCCATTTGGACCTGTTTCCCACAGAAAAGAAAACACCGGGAGCCACAAAACCCTTCCCATCCCTGACTGTTTCTTGAGCGACCACAAAACTAAATATGTAGTTGAATTCAACGTTCTGTTTTCTTCTGAAACTTTTCTTTTCTTGGATTTATCCATGGTTTGATCCCATGGGGGTCAAAAATCTCAATAAATTGTGTGTTGGCGGGTATTGCGCATTGGTGGTTGTGATGCATATTTTGAGCGATAGGGAGCCACAGCAGAGGGGTGAAAGAGCCACAGGTGGCTCCAGAGCTGCAGGTTGCTGACCTCTGACTTAAACCAAGAATTTTGGAAAGGTTGTGTGAAATGGACCAGGTGGGACTTTGGTAGGAATGTTTCCCCTAAGCTGGATGCTTTAGGTCAGTGATGGTTAATATTTTCGGCACCGAGTGCCAAAAGTGGAGCACGCGTGCCAGAGTGCCAAAACCCGGAAGAGAGTCACTGGCCAGTGCAAATGTGTGCCAGACCAGGTGTCTGGCAGGCATGTGCATGATGGAACCCGGAAAAGCAATGGCGATGTCACGTGTGCCCACAGAGAGGACTCTGCGTGCCATAGGTTCGCCATTACTTTTTACTTTTACTTTTTACTTTTGTTTGATTTTAATACCGCCCTACTCCCGAAGGACTCAGGGCGGTGAACAGCCAACAATAAAATACATGGATACAACATTTAAAAAGCAGAAATAAAATCGAATTAAATAGTTTGGCCCAGACAGATTAAAACCCCAGTCAATTTAACACAAATTTAAACTTTGCGGATTAAAAATATTAAACACACTAAAATATTAAAATTATTTTAAACAATTATTACGGGCTTAGGTCTAGATTCAAAACAAAACAACACGAGATTTGTTCCTGGGGAAAAAACGCAGGCAGTCCTCGACTTCCGACCGCCATTGAGCCTGACATTTCTGTTGCTAAGCGAGACGGTTGTTAAGGGAGCTTTGCCCCTTGCCTCCATGGATAGGGGGGAATCCCTTGCAGTTGTTAAGGGATAACACGGCCGTCAATTTGAACCTAGCTTCCCCGGTTGACTTTGCTGATCAGAAGTTCGCAAAAGGGGATGGCATGACCCCGGGACGCTGCGACGGTCATAAACGTGAATCAGCTGTCAAGCCTCCGAATTTGCATCACATGAGGCTGCAACGGTCCCTAAAAGCGAAAAGCGGTCGCGAATCACTCCTTTCAGTACCGCCGTAACTTTAAATGCTCGCTAAACAAATGATTGCAAGTTGAGGATCACCTTTAAGTAAATTGAGGATTGTATGTTCTGTTTTTTTTGGGGGGGGGGGGTGGAGCTGAATTGGCTTATATTTGCTCTTATCTTCCAAACCCACATTTTTTTCCCCCCAGCCTTCAGACTCTCTCAGGGCGTGGCCACATTTTGCTTTGGAGTTAAGGAAGTTCTGGTTATTGGGGGGGGGGGGACAAAAAAAAAAACAGGAGGAAACATAGCTTCAGTATCTGGGCAAGGGTGAAATCCAGCAGGTTCTGACAGGTTCTGGAGAACCCAGTAGCGGAAATTTTGAGTAGTTCGGAGAACCGGCAAATACCACCGACCTCTGGCTGGCTCCAGAGTGGGGTGGGAATGGAGGTTTTGCAGTATCCTTCCCCTGGAGTGGGAAGTGGTAGGTCCTTCATCACTGGAGGTTTTTAAGAAGAGACTGGACAGCCACTTGTCTGAAATGGTATAGGATCTCCTGCTTGAACGGGGCTGGACTAGAAGACCTCTAAGGTCCCTTCCAACTTCCTTCCTTCCTTCCTTCCTTCCTTCCTTCCTTCCTTCCTTCCTTCCGTCCTTCCTTCCTTCCTTCCTTCCTTCTTCCCTTCCCTTCCCTTCCCTTCCCTTCCTTCCTTCCTTCCTTCCTTCCTTCCTTCCTTCCTTCCTGTCTGAAATGGCTTATTTTGTGGGCGTGACTTGGTGGGGGTGGGTTGACTGGGTTGACCCAGTGACTGGGTGGGCGTGGCCAATTTTTTTTTTTTTACTTTTAAAAGCATTTTTTTCTACAACCAATGTTATTACCGGTTCTCCGAACTACTAGAAATCTTTACTACCGGTTCTTGCGAACTGGTGCGAACCGGGAGCAACCCACCGCTGCTTGTAGGTCATCTAGCCCAACCCCCCACTCAAGCAGGAGACTACACCATTTCAGACAGATGGCGGTCCAGTCTCTTCTTGAAACCTTCCAAGGATGAAGCTTCATCACTGGAGGTTTTTAAGAAGAGACTGAAACAGCTATTTGTCCTAAATGGTATATAGCAGTGATGGCTAAACTTTTTGCCATCGCGTGCCAGGAAGGGGGGGAGCGGGGGAGGTTCATGCGTGTATGTGCCCACACCCATAATTCTATGCGCCCCACCCTGCGCATGCAACCCCCCTTCCCGCCCCACTCCTGGCATGCGATTTCTCAATAGGCCCGTTTCTCACCTGGCTCCAGATCCTCTCTATGCATCTGGGGAGGATGAAAACAGCCTTCCCCATCCCTTTGGAGGCCCTCTGGAGGCCCGAAATGGCCCGTTTCCCAACTTCCGGTTGGACAAGAAGTGACGTTTTTTGCTGTCCCCAGCCTCCAGAGACTCCCCACCCCTTTGCCCTCCGGAGGCAGGAAACAGCCTGTTTCCCTACTTCTGGTGGGCCCAGAAGGCCCAAAAATCAGCTGGCCGGTGCCCCCATGCGCGCCAGAGCTAAATTGGCATGCCAGGCGACATGGCTCCGCTTGCCACCTGTGGCAGGCGTGCTATAGGTTCACCATCACGGATATATAGCATCTCCGGCTTGAGCAGGGGGCTGGACTAGAAGACCTCCAAGGTCCCTTCTGGCTCGATTCTGATCCTGATTCCATGCCTCACTTGTGAATGTTGAGAGTTGCTGCAATCCTGAACACGGGCAAACCCCTTTGGTGCGTCTTCGGTAGCCGGCTGGGAAAATACTATTAAAGCGCCTGCATTTAGCTCAAATGAAAACAGGACTCGTGCACTGTGAGCCCATTTTTAAAACTACTCCAGCAGGTGTTGAAAAGCTGCCTTGGTTTAATTATATCTACTGTTAAATAATGTGTTGCAATAATTAATCGTCAACTCTTGGGCTTAGAAGGGAAAAGGGAAAAGGGGGGCCTGGAAGAGGCGAACGTGCCTGCAACACCCGCAGACTTTGGTTTTGCTCGTGTCTCTTTCCTTCCTTCAACACCGCGATCGTTTGCAAACGTTTTATATTTATATTTCCCCTCCAGTTGGACTTGGGATTTCCAGAAAAAATTGGCCCTTCCTGAAGGATAAATCTTCCGACAGCCGGTGTCATCTTTTTGAATCCTAGTCCATTGTTCTCTGCTCAAAATTGCAGGAACTAATTCAGCTTTTTCTGTCTTTGATTTAATGCCTCTTGGAGGTTAACAGAGTTCCTGGGGGCTGCGCCGAGTCTTGTAAACCATTATTTGAAGTCTACTACTGTTCTTGTTCAAGAGACGTGGTGGCTCAGTGGCTCAGATGCTGAGCTTGTTGATCGAAAGGCCGGCAGTTCAGCGGTTCGAGTCCCTAGGGCTGCGTAACGGTGTGAGCTCCCGTGACTTGTCCCAGCTTCTGCCAACCTAGCAGTTCAAAAGCACGTAAAAAAATGCAAGTAGAAAAATAGGGACCACCTTTGGTGGGAAGGGAAGAGCATTCCTTGCGCCTTTGGCATTGAGTCATGCCGGCCACATGACCCCGGAGACGTCTTTGGACAGCGCTGGCTCTTCGGCTTTGAAACGGAGAGGAGCACCGCCCCCTAGAGTCGGGAACGGCTAGCACATATGTGCAAGGGGAACCTTTACTTTTTACTGCTCTTGTTTGGAAAAATCTGTCCCCTCTGTCCTGCCAAGCAGAGAGGTTTGATCTGATGGTGATCCCCATTGGCAGATTCCTGGCATTTTTCAGAATTGGTTGTCCTGAGGCAGAGTCCGGATGCGGGCATCTCTCTGTTTCTTCCTTAGATTATAAACGCTTTATCAAAATTTTTTTGCTGATTGAGCGAGCGATAAGAACCGAATGTGTTGCAAGATCCAAATCTATTTTCTACATTAAAAAAGGGCCCTTTTTTGGAGGGCCTTCTATCAATCTGCGTCCAATGGAGCTTTGGCTCTAGAGGACTAGAACAAATGAATGAAACTTCCGTGGCTCAATCTTGGTGACTTTTAAGTGGTCAGGACTTCAATTCCCAGAATTCTGGTGGGCTGCAGAATTCTGGGAGTTGAAGTCCACGCATCTTATAGTTGCAGAAGTTGAGAAAACATTGATCTAGCTGAGCTGAGAGGTTGACTGCTCCCTGGTCAAAGAGTGGACTGATTGGGCAGTCGTTGGGAAGAGAAGCTTTGGTTGGTCAGGGGAGTTTTAGGTAGTAGTTCTTTGGAACGATGTCCCACAGGTTTTTTTTGGAAAAAAAGAAGGGAAGGAGGAGGGGAGGGAGGGAAGAAAGAAAGAAAGAAAAGGAAGGAAAGGGAGGGGCAGAGGGAGGGAGGGAAGGAAGGAAAGGAAGGAAGGGAGGGAAGAAAGAAGGGAGGGGAGGGAGGGGAGGAAGGAAGGAAAGGGAGGAAAGGAGAGGGAGGAAAGGACAAAGGAAAGGAGGAGGGAAGGGAGGGAGGAAAAAAAAAGAAAAGGAAGGAAAGGAAGGAAGGGAAAGAAAGGAAGGAAGGAAAGGAGGGAAGGAAGGGAGGGGGAAGAAAGAAAAAGGAAGAAGGAAGGAAGGGAAGAAAAGAGGAAGGGAGGGAGGAAAGGAAGGGATAGAGGGAGGGAGAGGGGCGGGAGGGAGGGAAGAAGGAAGGAAAGGAAGGAAGGGAGGAAAGGAAGGAAGGAAGGAAGGAAAGGAGGAGGGAAGGGAGGAAGGGAAGAAAGAAAAGGAAGGAAAGGAAGGAAGGAAGGGATGGAAAGGAAAGGGAGGAAGGAAAGGAGGGAAGGGAGGGGGGATGAAAGAAGGAAGGAAGGGAAGAAAAGAGGGAGGGAGGGAAGAAAGGAAGGGATAGAGGGAGGGAGAGGGCGGGAGGGAGGGAAGAAGGAAGGGAGGAAAGGAAGAAAAGAGGAAGGAAAGAAGGGAGGGAGGAAGGAAGGAAAGGAAGGGAGGAAGGAAGTTGGTTGGTTGAAGCTCAAAGACCTGGTGCTGGGGGGTTGATCTTATCGGTTTGGAGAGACAAAGACCAGGATCTTAAAGATCACCCAGGATCCCCTTGTCCCATTCCCTACCCCCCACCCCAAAAAAGAGGCAAAACTCTCACCAGCTTTCACTGCGAAGCTCAGCCGAGTTGGACAGCTCCCATTTGGAGAAGGCAGGAGTGAGTCCCATGTCCCCTAATTTAAATCTCTTTCCATTTGCAGGATTTTAAGAGAACCCATTTCGGATGAATCCTTCTGAAAAAAAAAAAAACCCCCAAAACCTCCTCTTTTGTTTTCTTTCAGGCAAAACCCGGAGACCACCTTTGAAGTCTATGTGGAAGCCACCTGTCCTTCGGCGGCAGGCACAGGTAACGTCCCTTGGCTGAATTTTTTCTAAAGGGGTTTTGCTCGGAGCAGAGGAGGTAGAAGGTCTCCAGAGGGGAATGATGCCTACCTATATTCACTGGTACCTCTGGTTCCTAGCATGGGAGTTTTTTAACAGTAACAAAGAGTTGGAAGGGACCTTGGAGGTCATCGAGTCCAACCCCCTGCTCTCACCTATACTAGGGATTCGAACCGCCGAACCGCCGACCTTTCCGATCGACAAGCTCAGCGTCTTAGCCACTGAGCCACCTAGTTGTAGTCCCGCAATGCCAGCTGAAGTGTGGAAGGAGCTTCGCTCAGCTCCAGTGAGGGAAGACGGATATTTTGAGCGAGAACGAATGAGTCGCGCCGAATTTTTACGACCTTCCTTTGCCGTTAAGGCGAATCACGGCGGTTGTTACTTGAATCCAGTGCTTATTTATTTATTTATTTATTTATTTATTATTCAAACTTCTAACTTCTCCTTTCGGACTCAGGGCGGTGAACAGCCAAAATAAAAACATTTATACATAAAGTTACAGTTAAAAATAGATTTAAAATAATTAAATAAATTTGGCCCGTAATTTAAAACTTATCAATTTAAAATCCGTATCAAATTTTAAAACCAACCGTAAAATCAAGACAGACCGGCTAACTGAAAAAAATAAGTTTTTAGGGCCCGACGAAAAGTCCGGAGGTCGGAGATCATGAAACGAATTCCTGTTGACTTTCGAAAGCACCCTCCCGCCCCCAGTCCAAAAAGATTGCAAATGGTGAACAAGTGACGTTGCAACTGTCCTAAATTTATGGCCAATTGCCAAGCCCCTGAATTTTGATTCTCTGACTTGAGGGACACCACGGTGGTCCCCGATCCACTGCAAGGATCGGTCCTCAATCGCTTTTCCCAGCCCTGTCGTAACTTTGAACGGTCGTAGGTCAGGGACTGCACCTCCCCAAATAAAAACCAGGACGCTATCTAGGCGCTGCAAGAGAGCTTCCTCTAGCGCGCGCACATTATTGGAAGGGGCCTTATAGTCCAACCCCAGTCCAACCAGGAGACGTGCGGGAGTCTCGTGCACATGTGTGAGGGTGGGAGGGGGTCTCGCGTGCATGCACAGGGGATGGGGGGGTCTCGCGTGCATGCACAGGGGATGGGGGGGTCTCGTGTGCATATACCCCACCCCGCGGCCTGTTTTTGGTCCCAGGAGGTTTCAGGGAGGCCTGCCAGGCCCAAAGATAAAGTCTTACACAATTTTTTTTTTTTAAAAAAAATTGATTTATATGCCGCCCTTCTCCAAAGACTCAGGGCGGCTTACAATGTGCTAAGCAATAGCCTTCATCCTTTTGTATATTTTATACAAAGTCATCTTATTGCCCCCACAAACTGGCTCCTCAATTTACCCACCTTAGAAAGGATGGAAGGCTGAGTCGACCTTGAGCCTTGGTGAGATTCGAACCTGCAGTAATTGCAGGCAGCTGGTCTTAATAACCAGCTTAATAACAGGGTGCCTTAGACCACTGTACTACCAAGGCTCTTGGTAGTCATCTCAATTACGAGATGATAGGAAAATCACCCATTCAGGGCTGCTGTTTCTAAAACCCCTGAGGACAAAGTTGTATGTGTGTCTAAAACTTTGTGCATGCTCCATTTCTCTCTCTCTCTCCCTCCCTCCCTCCCTCTCTCTCTCTCTCTCTCTCTCTCTCTCTCTCTCTCTCCCCCGCCCCTCCCCAAAAACTCTCGGCCTTGTTAGCTTTGATATTCTGCAGCCCGGAATAAAATCTTTTCTCCTAAGAAAGAGATCCATCGTTATAGATAAAGGGTGGAGGTAACCTCGCAGAAAAAACAGCAGTGGGAACAACAGGCTGTCCTGGCCGGGTCTCCTTCGGCTGCCCTCCGCTTTCTAATGGCCTGTTCTGTTTTGTGAAAGAAATTCCCCTCCCTGTGTCACGGGCCCAGAAATGAGCCCTGTCTGAATCCACCGATCTCGGGAGGCTTTTGCCAAAGAGGTCTGCCTTGTTAAGGGGGTACAGCGGTGCCTAATTTAAAAAAGAAGAAGAAGAAGTCCATTTGTTAGTCTAAAGCTACTGATCAAAACAAGTCACCAAAGCCGGGAACGTTTGAAAAAAGAAGAAGAAGAAGAAGAAGAAAAGAAAAAAAAAAGCTCTGAAAAAAAGCTGGCTGGGGATTTTTTTTGTGTTTATGTGTGTGCTCCTCCTGCACAAGGAAACCTTTTGTGTGAGGGTTGTGTGTTAGGGGTGCACGGAGGCTTGCAAAGAAGACATCAGAAAGTGGGATTGGATCTTCGGCATTGCCACGCAAGGACCTATCCTTTTATCTCTTTTTTTTTTGTGTGTGTGTGTTTGCGTGAGATGCTGCACAGAACTCTCTCCGGCACGATGGCTTCAAGGAATAGCACTAAAAAAAAAATAAAAAAATAAAACGGTTTAATGCAGGTAAAACCTTCCTTTCATTTCCCCCCCCCCGTCTCCCTCCCCTCTTTAAAACGATGACACAAAAATCTGCACGCAGACGCCAGATCGAGTTAGAAAGTATTTCTAAAGCGGTGGAATAAAGCTGTGATAAGCTGTTTTTTTCTTTTTCCCCCCCTTCTTCTTCTTCTTCTTCTTCCTTGACAAATGCTCCCCAGGATTAATAAAAGAAATGGCGTACAGCCACAGGCCCCCGGTGTGCAACAAAGGCATTTAAAAGAACTGGCAGGCAGAGTCTCTTCTGCTAAACATAACACTGGGTTGAATGAGGAGACGAATCTCCCCCCAGGAAATTGATTAACTCCAAGGGAGTTGATCCTTGTTTGAGAGAATGGGCCCATTTGCATTTCAACTGGTCCTTAGTCTAACTCTCTAAACCATAATCTGGGCTCCTGCTAGAATAATGGGGATAGATTTAGGTTTAACTAAGAACTCCCTACTCCAGTTTCTGACCTCTCTCTCTCTAATAGCATCTTCCTTGCCTGGGTAGATCGCAAGAGACTTCTGCCTTAAAAAAACTAACCCGGCTGAGAAATAAAGAAAGTAGGGCCTTACGCAAGAGAGGAAGGATAGGATTATGTTGGGGATTGAAAAGAAAATGTGAGCGAAACTCTACAACTTTCTACTAGGCGAAGACAGGGCAGAAGGAATAGCCAGAAATCAATTAAATATTTGGGAAAAAAACATTGGTTATAGATTAAATTTCAATGACTGGGAGGAGGCCTGGAACAGAAACTACAATCTGACTAAATCAGCAACCTATAGGGAGAACCATTATAAAAATTTTCCATAGATGGTATCTAGCGCCAGCTAAACTTGCAAAAATATTTCCCAGCACTTCAGCAACATGTTGGAAGTGTAGAAAGGAGGTTGGCACCTTCTATCATATGTGGTGGTCCTGTCCCGAGACAAAAAAGTTTTGGGTAAAAATACGAAACTGGATACGAGAAATAGCGGAAGAAGAAACAGAATTATCCCCTGAAATCTTTTTATTAGGAATGATTGGAGATGGATTTTCTAAAGATAAGATACATCTTATAATACATGTTATAACAGCGGCCAGGTTAATTTTTGCAAAATACTGGAAGGACAAACAAACCCCTCCAGAGGTAATAATAATAAACAAAATCTTAGAATATGCAGAAATGGCAAAATTAACAAATGATCTTAACAATGATGCGAACTCAAAATTCAATGCAGTATGGGAAAGGTGGTACAAATGGTGGAATAATAGAATGAGATTGTAAGGTTACGTCTATTTTCAATAATGGTAGATTCGAATGTATTCAATATGTATATAATGTATATAACGTAAATATGTAATTACACGACACCTCAGATGTTAACAGAGATTTGATGTTTTTTAAAATTTTAAAACCAATAAAGTATATTTAAAAAAAAAAAAAGAGAGAGGAAGGATAAGATGGATGGGAGCGGACAGATTTTGGTGTGGGAAAAATGGAAGAAACTTACCGTACTTTTCGGAGTACAAGTCGCACTTCCCCCCACCTAAAAGAGGGTGGAAATGTTGGTGCGTCTTATACACCGAATACAGCCATTTTTGGCTTCTCGAAACCCTGCCCCGCGTGACCCGTTTTCGCCAAAAACAGGCCTGTTTTTTTGCAAAAATGGGATGTGCAGAGACTTTGGGAGGCCTGCAGAGTGCTCCTGGGGTCTGGGGAGGGCAAAAATGTGATGCATAAGGGGTTTGGGAGGCCAAAAATCGGGCCGGTTTTCTCAAAAATGGGATACGCAGAGGCTTCAGGAGGCCTGCAGAGTGCTCCTGGGGGCTGGGGAGGGCAAAAATGTGATGGGTGGGGGGGTTTGGGAGGCCAAAAATGGGTCCGTTTTTCACAAAAATGGGATGTGTAGAGGGTTTGGGAGGCCTGCAGAGTGCTTTTTGTGGCTGAGGAGGGCAAAAATGGTTTTTTTCTTGTTTACCTCTTCAAAATCTTGGTGCGTCTTATACTCCGGTTCATCTTATAGTCCGAAAAATACCGTAGTTCTTAGCTCTGGCCCTGGCGCAGATAACGAACAATTTGACTTGGTCTCTCCACACGTCACACGTCGTGAAGTGTGCCAACCTGCATTTCCTGCGTTGGATGAGGAGAGCACATCTTTCTCCTTCTATCCTGGCCATTTTTTTTGCCCCCAGAGGCACGATGGAGAGGGTTTTAACAAACTGCATCCCTGTCTGGTTCGGTGGCAGCAGTGCCTCCGATAGAAAGTCCCTACAGAGAGTGGTGAGGACAGCAGAGAAGATTATAGGAGGCTTGCTTCCCATTATTCAGGATACTGCTTATAAGCTCTATGTGTTTAGAGCTCAAAGACCCTGTACCCACTTTATGGACTGTTTCTGTTGCTCCCCTCCGGGAGGAGGTTTCAAAATAGGACTACTAGATTCTGTAACAGCTTTGTTCTCTATGCCATCCATCTGGTAATAGCACTAGCACTTAGCAACAGCACTTAGACTTATATACCGCTTTACAGTGCTGTTAGAGCCCTCTCTAAACGGTTTTACAGAGTCAGTCTATTGCCCCGAACAATTTGGGTCCTCATTTTACTGACCTCGGAAGGATGGAAGGCTGAGTCAACCTTGAGCCAGTGAGACCCGAACCGCCAAACTGCTGGCAGCCGGTGATCAGCAGAAGTAGCCTCCAGCACTGCACTCTAACCATTGTGCCACCGTGGCTCTCGCAAGATTTGTTTTTCTCGCCATGTATGTGTATACATCCAAATTAGACTGTGTTGTTTCCCTGTGTCATATGATGTAGGTGGGTATATACATAATTTTGTATTTATTTATTTCCTCGTGTTTATGAAGTGTATATCGGAGGTGGTGTCCCTTAGAGAGTGACAATAAAATTATTCTAAGTCTAAGGGTTACATCTGCAAGGCTTTCAACCTCTTGTTTCTCGGGAGTAAACGTCAAATTGAAGAGTTGGCTTTGCGAGTGGTTGAAGAGAGAAGCATGGCTTCCGGGTTTGAGTGGCTTTCTAAAACCCTTCTGATCACTTGGCCATCTTCCCACCTTGGGTCACCACAAGCCTGGAGTCTGAAGCTCTCAAAGCTTTGGGTATCTCAAGGTTTGGTCCTCTTAAACTCTCAAAGCTTTGGGCATCTCAAAGTTTGGTCTTCTTAAACTCTCAAAGCTTTGGGCATCTCAAAGTTTGGTCTTCTTAAACTCTCAAAAGCTTTGGGTATTTCAGAGTTCGTTCTTCTTAAACTCTCAAAAGCTTTGGGTATCTCAAAGTTTGGTCTTCTTAAACTCTCAAAGCTTTGGGTATCTCAGAGTTTGGTCCTCTTAACCTCTCAAAGCTTTGGGTATCTCAAAGTTCGGGCTTCTTAAACTCTCAAAGCTTTGGGTATCTCAAAGGTTGGTCCTCTTAAACTCTCAAAGCATTGGGTATCTCAAAGTTGGGGGGTCCTTGGTGCTCTCTGAGCCTGGTTGTTTTTCTTGCAGATGTTTCATTACCCAATTAGGTAACATCATCAGTGTTGTCATCAATCCTTAATAATCATCTAAAACTCCTCAAATCTGGAACAGGTGTCTTCTGTCCTACACCATCTACCCAAAAAGCTTGAATCGACCCATAAGGGCTCTTCTCAGCCAAACGTTACTCCCTCTGGTCTCCTGCTGATCCTAGTTCAAGAGACAGGCTGGTCCTTTGGGTGTCGGGGTCCTATGTTCATTGTCGTGAGGTGGACCTCCCAATGGGTTTCTTCGCAGCCCTTTTGATTTGGGGGTTCTGAAGAGGTTCTTCACCCCTGTTTGTGGTCTTTGTGGAAAGAATCAGTGTTACTGTGTTTGGACTGGCCAAGGAATTGAATAAATACCTTGCTGGACGCCACTTAATTTTTCTTTTCATGCCCGTTCACCGTCCCTCTCAAAAAGTCCTTCATGTCTGGGCATAAAGCAAGCAAAGGGGAGCTGACTTGGAAACCAGATGAAGAAAGTCTGGGGGTCAAAGGGGGGCTTGAAATACTGATGGAAACAGTTTACGTGCTGTTTCTAAAATCCACAATGGCAAGTCCTCTTGGTGCCGTTTGGCATAGTAACTGGGTTCTTTTTTTAAAAAAAAAAAAAATTCCCAGGCATGTTTAATCCCAAACAGGAAATCTCTCTGTCGAAGTGGTCTTGGTCACAAGACCTTGCAAAAGGAGGGAAGGGGTGGGGGGGAAATCCCTTTTGTTGGTTTTGATATTTTTAACAGAGTTTGACATCTTCATCAAGTTCACAGTAGGCCACCTTTGTTGACTAAATGTTGTATGAGACACCCTCGCTTCCATTGTTTCAACAAAACAGTAACCGGGATTCATTCATTCATTCATTCTTTCTTTCTTTCTTTCTTTTTTCTTTCTTTCTTTCTTTTTCTCTCATTTTCTTTTCTTTTTCTTCTTTCTTTCTTTGTTTCTCCTATTCTCTTCCTCTCCTTCTTTCTCTTTCTTTCTCTTTCTCCCTTTCTTTCTCTATCCTTTTCCTTCTTTCTCTTTCTTTTTCTCTCTTTCTCCCATTCTCCCTCTTTCTCTTTCTCTCTCTCTTTCTCCCTTTCTTTCTCTATCCTTTTCTTTCTTTCTTTCTCGTTCTTGTTCTCTCTTTCTCCCATTCTCTCTCTCTTTCTTTCTTTCTTTCTTTCTTTCTTTTTCTCCCATTCTATTCTTTTTTTCTTTTTTCTTTCTTTCTTTCTTTTTCTCCCATTCTCTTTTCTTTTTCTTCTTTCTTTCTTTCTTTCTTTTTTTCTCCCATTCTCTTTTCTTTTTCTTCTTTCTTTCTTTCTCCTATTCTCTTCCTCTCCTTCTTTCTCTTTCTCTCTCTCTTTCTCCCTTTCTTTCTTTATCCTTTTTTTCTTTCTCTTTCTTTTTCTCTCTTTCTCCCATTCTCTTTTTTCTTTCTTTCTTTCTTTCCTTTCTTTCTTTCTGTCTGTCTTTCCTTCTTTCTTTCTCTTCCTCCCATTCTCTTTTTCCCTTTCTTTCTTTCTTTCTTTCTCTCTTTCTTTCTTTCTCCCTTTCTCTATCTTTCTCCTTTTTTCTTTTTCTCTTTTTCTCTTTCTTTCTTTCTCTTCCTCCCATTCTCTCTTTTCTCCCTTTTTCTTTCTTTTTCTCTCTCTTTCTCTTTCTCCCTTTCTCTGTCTTTTTCTTTCTCTCCTTTCTTTCTTTCTTTCTTTCCCCCCCTCTCTTTCTTTCTCTCTCTCTCTTTCTTTCCCACCCACAATATGGCCATTGTCCGGGGTCAACTCATTGTGGCTGCTTTTAGCCCAAGGAGAGCAGAGTCTTTAGTGCTGAACAGATTTCTTCTTAACGTGAAAAGAGACTAATCCATGTAAATACGCAAGTTGAAATAAACCTTACAGGGAGAGGGGAGAGGCCACTAAGCAGGAGGTTACAGGTCAGCAATTTAACCTTTGACCTAACAAATAAAACAGATAAAAAGTTCCTGAATTGGTTGACAAAGGCTGCGGATTTGTCAGTTTTTCTTTTCAGGATGGAGATCAGGGGTAGAAATTGGCACAGACAATGCCACCTTCGCTGAAATTTCTCCCCTAAGCTTGAAGCTCCTTTAGTCAAGGAAGAAATATTTCTTTTAATGGTTTTTTTTTTATAGTCCCCGCCCCCCCCCCCAAAAAATCCTGCCGCTCCTCCGTTTTGTAGCCTTTAAAAGCACTTCTCCCCATGCAACGAAGACAGGTTTGAACCTGTAAGCAAAACCACTCCAGATATTCCTGAGCATTCGGGGAAAAACTCTTTGCAGCAGAAAGCTTTGGAGTGGGTTTGTTAAGATTGGGGAATTGTATTGAAATACTCAGCTTCCCCTCATTCACCCACCTGTCCCCTCTCCGCATTTTGAACAGTTGGCAAATTGTGTGGCTTTTAGCAAGAAAAGAAAGAAAGAAAGAAAGAAAGAAAGAAAGAAAGAAAGAAAGAAAGAAAGAAAGAAAGAAAGAAAGAAAGAAAAAGGTTTAAAGCAAGAAGTATGGTTTTAAACTCTGATCTTTTCCTTCACAACATTTGCAAACAGTTTTTTTTTTCATCCCCCTTGGTGTTGGTGCTTTATTTTGTTTAACAGGTAATCTTGTGAATGAGCATTAATTTTTTTTCTTAATTATTATTATTTTGCTTTAAGCTTAATGCACAGTGAGGTTGTAGCAGTTACATTCTCAGCCCTGCTGAAATCTTGAGACTGGGGCAAGAACTTTAATTAGGGAGTCATTAAGATTAAAAGGGAACAACTAATGACTTTAAAGGAGATTTCCCATCGAGTAATGACAACGATTAAGCTGTTTGTTCTGCTGCGCAGCCACCAGATTCGGCGGGTTGACAAGAGATGTCCACGGATTTGGGACTGGAGCTTCTCAGACACCACCAAGGCAGCTGGATGGGTTTTTTTTTTTCTTTTCTGGAGTTTTGCAAGCTCAGGTGGAGGCTGCAAAATGCTAGGGACCCAAGGGGCCTTTCTCTCTCTCTCTCTCTCTCTCTCTTTCTTTCTTTCTTTCTTTCTTTCTTTCTTTCTTTCTTTCTTTCTCGTGATGGTGAAGTCTGGAACTCATGCAGCGAATAGAGTTTGAGCAAAAGACACAGCTTATAGCTTTGGCTAATTGTGGAAAAGTTAACTGGAGCAGAATAGTAGGGATTATGTTTCCTTGTAATCCTGTAGTAATCTACTTCAGCCTTGTGTCTCTCTCTCTTTCTTTCTTTCTTTCTTTCTTTCTTTCTTTCTTTCTTTCCTTCCTTCCTTCCTTCCTTCCTTCTTTTTCTCTCTCTGCCTTTCTCCTTTCTTTCTTTCTTTTCTTTCTCTCTGTCTTTCTTCTTTCTTTCTCTCTCTTTCTTTCTTTCCCTCCCTCCCTCCCTCTTTCTTTTCTTTCTTTCTCCCTTTCTTTCTCTTTCTTTCTTTTTCTTTCTCTCTCTCTCTCCCTCCCTCCATTTCTTCTTTCTTTCTTTCTTTCTCCCTCTCTCTCCCTCTCTCTCTCTCTCTCTCTCTCTTTTTCTCTTTACCTTTTCTCTCTCTCTTTTTTCTTTCTATCTCCCTCCCTCCCTCTCTTTCTCTGTGTAGAAAGAGAGAGAGAGGGAGGATGTTTTAACTTGAAGGCCAAGAGACCTCTCTGTTGTTTGTAGCCAATTTTATCCAAACAAATCTCAAATTCATGAAGCAGCATAGTAGGGGTTACATGTTTCCTTATAAACCCTAATTTACTTCAGCCCCCCTTTTCTCTCTCTCTCTCTCTCTCTCTCTTTCTTCCTATTTCTGTCTAGTTCTCTCTCTGTGCATGTGTACTGTGAGAGATGCTGTTTTAACTTGAAGTCTTCCTTCCTTCCTTCCTTCCTTCCTTCCTTCCTTCCTTCCTTCCTTTCCTTTCCTTCCTTTCTTCCTTCCTTCCTTCCTTCCTTCCTTCCTTCTTTCTTTCTTTTTTCTCTCCCTCTCTCCTTTCTTTCTTTTTTCTTTTTCTTTCTTTTCTTTCTTTCTCTCTATCTTTCTTCTTTTTCTTTCTTTCTCTTTCTCTTTCTTTCTTTCCCTCTCTTTCTCTCCCTCCCTCTTCCTTCCTTCTTTTTCTTTCTCTCTTTCTTTCTTTCCCTCCCTCCCTTCCTCCCTCCTTCTTTCTTTTTTTCTTTCTTTTTTCTTTCTTTCTCTTTCTCTCCCTCCCTCCCTCTTTCTTTTCTTTCTTTCTTTCTCCCTCTCTCTTTCTTTCTCCCTCTTTCTTTCTTTTTCTTTCTATCTCTCCCCCTCCCTCCATTTCTCCTTCCTTCCTTCCTTCCTTCCTCCCTCCCTCCCTTCTCTCTCTCTCTCTCTCTCTTTCTCTTTACCTTTTCTCTTTTTTTCTTTCTATTTCTCCCTCCCCCCCTCTCTCTTTCTCTGTGTAGAAAGAGGGAGAGAGAAAGAGAGAGAGAAAAGGTGTTTTAACTTGAAGGCCAAGAGACCTCTCTGTGGCTTGTAAACCATTTTATCCAAACCGAGATCTCATATTAGTTGACTCTCAACTTCAATTTTGACCTTAAATTAAGGGTGATGATTCAGGCTGGTTAAAGGGCAGCAGATGACAATCTTGGTGTAGAGATATTTTCCACACACACACACACACACACACACACACACAAAACCCCACAAAAAAACCCAATAGTATAAATGCAGATTCCCTGTTGGCTGAGCTGACACAGATCTTAGCAAAGTAGATCTGATGGATCACCCCAATTTGACCAGGCCGTAAGTTGAGACGGTTGGTGTCGTCTTATAAATAAAGCCGCCAAAATGGCCGCAAGTTGGCATATGATTCCAGTGAGTCCAAATTTGGCACCTCGCGTTAAGAGGGAAAATGGGGAGACTGCAGGTCTCCCACTGTGGACAAGTCAAACGGAGGGAATTTGACATCTTTTAAAAGAAATGCATCTTGCTCTTGTTTATTCCAGCTTTTTTAAAAAGCTAATGACCTCATTGGTGCGTCTCTGTAATTACCGTGCTTAAAACTTCTGCGCATTTTTCTCCCCGTTTAAACAGCCTTTGTTTAAAAAAAAAAAAACCACCAAAAGAAAATTAATGAGTAGAGAAAAAAAAAGACATGAAAGGGATTTTCTCTCTGATTGCTGTGTTAGAACTCTTGCCTGAAAAATAGGTTATATTTCTTCTCTTTGCCACGGAATCCTCATTAACTTTTACATTTTAATGATGTCCAGGAAAAAAAAAAATCTATTATATAGCTCATAGCTTAAAGGGAAGCTTAGAGGACACCTTTTAATTGAATTATAAATAATGGTAGGCTATAGTTTTTTTTTTTTTTAATTAAATGCCTAAATGCTACCCTCTAGGAAAAAAAAAATCCCCCGTACTATTATTTTCTTTTAACTTTCATCCTAATTTTAGCATAATTATAATATCATGCATGTCCTTTTTTTTTTTTTTGGTTCTGCTGTGATATTTTCCAAAACGGTGCATCCATTTATCCATTTAGTGGGACGCGGTGGCTCAGCGGCTAAGACGTTGAGCTTGTTGATCAGAAAGGTCGGCAGTTCAGCGGTTCGAATCCCTGGTGCTGCGTAATGGGGTGAGCTCCCGTGACTTGTCCCAGCTTCTGCCAACCTAGCAGTTCGAAAGCACATAAAAATTGCAAATAGAAAAAATCGGGACCACCTTTGGTGGGAAGGTAGCAGCGTTCCGTGCGCCTTTGGCGTTGAGTCATGCCGGCCACATGACCACGGAGACGTCTTCGGACAGCGCTGGCTCTTCGGCTTTGAAACGGGGAGGAGCACTGCCCCCTAGAGTCGGGAACGACTAGCACATATGTGCAAGAGGAATCTTTACCTTTACCTATAGTTTTTTTTTTTTTATTAAATGCCTAAATGCTACCCTCTAGGAAAAAAATGTTTCCCCCGTACTATTATTTTCTTTTAACTTTCATCCTAATTTTAGCATAATTATAATATGTATGTCCTTTTTTTTTTTTGTTCTGCCATGATATTCTCCAAAAACGGTGCATCCATTTAACTTTCTCTCTTGCTTGCCAAGTCAGGTTTTTAATTCATGGCGACAGAAGCTAATAATAAACACACACACATCCCTGCCTAAATTTTGATTTCCATTCTCCTAACTGCAAAATTTAAAGATTCTGGTACTGCTGAATTGGTGCGATATGGAATTCCGAAGTGGCATGGCCAGCAAAACTGACCTATCGCATTCAGCGGGCACCAGATTGCAGAAAGCTGGTTTATAAAATTGTCCCCTGGCTGAAAAGTTAGCAGAGATTTTATTACAACCGAGGTCAAATAGCTATTTCCCAGCTAGAAGGGTTGCAGATTAAGCTGCTGGGAGAGGCGTGGCTGTTTTAACAGAATAACTTATAGGAGCCTTGGTGGTGCAGCGGACTAAAGTGCTGTTAAAGTAGCACTTAACTGCCAGCTGCCTGCAATTACTGCGAGTTCAAATCTCACCAGGCTCAAGATTGACTCAGCCTTCCATCCTTCCGAGGTAGGTAAAATGAGGACCCGGATTGTGGGAGCAATAAGCTGACTTTGTATAAAAAAAAAAAAAACACCGATTAGGGGGGCCCAAAAGCCCTACTAAGCAGGTATATACAAAAGTATGAAGGCTATTGCTTAACACATTGTAAGCCACCCTGAGTCTCTGGAAAAGGGCGGCATATAAATTGAACCAATGAATGAATTAATAAATGAATGAATAACTAACTAACTAACTAACTAACTAACAAAATACTGGAGTTGGAAGGGACCTTGGAGGTCTTCTAGTCCAACTTCACACTCAAGCAGAAGACTCTCTGTTTAAAGGTAAATCAGCTAAATGTTGGAAGTGCCACCAATTACCTGGATCTTACTATCATATGTGGTGAACATGTGAAGAAGCAAAGAAGTACTGGGGAAAAATTAAGACATGGTTGGAAGAGATGATACAAGAACGTATCCCACAGAAAGGAAAACACCGGGAGCCACATAACCCTTCCCGTGCTTGACTATTTCTTGAGCGGCCACAAAACTAGCATATGTAGTTGAATTAAATGTTCTGTTTTATTCTGAAACTTTTCTTTTCTTGGATTTATCCATGGTTGGCCTACTGGGGGTTGAAAAGCTCAATAAATTTCGTGCCGGCGGGTGTCTCACATTAGCAGTTGTGACGCAAAGGGAGCCACAGCAGAGCGATGAAAGAGCCACATGTGGCTCCAGAGCCGCAGGTTGCTGACCCCTGATTTATGAGAAGGCCATTGCTTTTGCACTGGAGACCTCCCTCAAACGTTCCCGCAACCATTCTAAAACATATGAAGAACGATTTCAGAAATGGAGTACGTCTGGTTGAATGAAAAGAAAGACTAGGGGTTGACATGATAGTAGCCTTCCAATATTTGAGGGACAAAGACGAGAGGGTAAAACTATTCTCCAAACCACCAGAGGGCAGGACAAGAAACTAATGGATGGAAACGAAATCAAGGAGAGAAGCAAACCAGGAATTGAGGAGAAACTTCCTAACAGCGAGAACAATCAACCAGTGGAACAGCTTCAGAAATTGTGGCTGGTCCATCACTGGAGGTCTTTAAGAAGAGACTGGACATCCACTTGTCTGGAATGGTATAGAGCAGTGTTGGCGAAAATTTTTGGCACCGTGTGCCGAAACGGAAGCACGTGCTGGGGAGCACCAAAAACCGGAAGAGCAGTTCCCCGGGACACATGCGCATGCCAGGAAGCTGAACTTCCGGTTTCCGGCGGGTGCATGCGTGCATCGGAAACCAAAAGCTCAGCTCCCCGATGCGCACATGCCGGGAAGCTGAGACCAGCATGTGCATGTCAGAACCCGGAAGAGCAACAGGCGACGGAGGCTGGGGACAGCAAAAAACGTCACTTCCTGTCCAACCGGAAGTTGGGAAACGGGCTGTTTTGGGCCTTCGGAGGGCCTCCAAGGGAGTGGGGAAGGCTGTTTTCACCCTCCCCAGACGCATAGTGAGAAAGAAAAGCAGACCTTTCCCAGCCCCCCCCCCAGGCCCTCCGGAGGGAGGAAACAGCCTGTTTCCCTACTTCTGATGGGCCCAGAAGGCCCGAAAACCAGCTGGCGGAGTTGAGCTGGCATGCCAGACAATATGGCTCCGTGTGCCACCTGTGGCATGCGTGCCATAGGCTTGCCATCACGGCTCTAGGTTTCCTGCTTGAGTCAGGGGGTTGGACTAGAAGACCTCCCAAGGTCCCTTCCAGCTCATATTAAAACACAAGCTTACTTCCTTTGCTCCTTCCTCCTCCTCCTCCCACCAGTTGGCAACCGGGCTGTTTTTATGGCCTCTTCTTCTCCCTTCTGCCCCTGGTTTATTCAGACCCTGCCTTCCTTTCTTTTCTATCCCGTCTCTTGCTTTCTCTTCCCCACGCTGAACTTCTAATTATCCACCATGGCAAAGTGCGTTGCGCATTCCACTTTGCAGCAGTACGTAACCCTGCGGGGATAATGGCGAGGCCTCCTTGAAAGAAGACGGGCTCCATGGAGAATTTCTTGCTTCTCTGTTCTATTCTTGGCATGCGGTTGGCAACCATCATCGTCATCATCATCATCATAAAAAGAACGTACTTCCCAGAGACTCATTGACCAAGTCCTTCTCATCCGCTCGCTTCCACCTAATTATGGGTTAATGATCGGGGATTGAAGAAACATTCCTTACGTTTGTATCCCTAGGATTCTTTTTACCGGGACTTCTTGCGTTCAACGTTACCTTGTTTTTTCCCTTTTTTCCCCCCTGAAGCTTTGTCTTGCATAATAGGGAAGAAATTTGTGTAGGGTTCTTTCTTCTTCGCTCTCCACCCTCTGAATTTCCACATTGAAATAAGTTACTCAAACCACAAATAAGCGCTATTTATGTCCCCAGCTATTGATTTTTAATTAATGTTGCCTAGGCTGATGCATATTGGCAAAATTGCTAACAGCTTGTGGCATTTTTAAAAAAAAAAAAAAATTAGCGTCTTTTTTTGAGTATTTTGACAGCGTCATTCAGCTCTCGTGATAAAGTACCTCCGTCAGGTTAAATGTGTTAAAACATTGCACTGAAAAAGAAGGGGAACGGAAGAGCGAGGGCTGCTTGGAAACCTTGATTTGCTGTCAAAGTATTTAAACAATTTAGTGTTTTGGTTTCCTAGCTTCAGACTGCTTCTGAAAATCCCTTTGCTAATTAATCCAGTTAATTCTTTGTGGGCTTCGGTCTCTTTGCTTTAGCTTCCATAATTTTAAAACCCACTCTGGGAAATCTGGAATTTTTAAGTAATTATGGTCTCTGGGTACGGCTGATTCGAATGCCATTTGAAGTGTTTGTCTTCCATAAATAATAATAATAATAATAATAATAATAATTTTATTTCTATACCGCCCATCTCCCGAAGGACTCAGGGCGGTGTACAGCCAGTTTAAAAATACAAGACACAACAATAATTAAAAATTAAAATAATTAAATAGAATTGGCTGATTTAAAACTCTAAAAATTAAAATACCCCAATTTAAAATGATTATATTGACACCCTGCCTGGCAGAACAACAAGGTCTTCAATGCGCAGCGGAACACCCGGAGGTCGGAGATCCTACGTATTTCCGGAGGCAGTTCATTCCACAGGGCTGGGGCTCCCACAGAGAAGGCCCTCCTCCTGGGTGTCGCCAGCCGACATAACTTGGCTGATGGCACCCTGAGGAGACCCTCTCTGTGGGAACGGACTGGTCGGTGGGAGGCTATTGGTGGCAGGAGACGGTCTCGAAGGTACCCGGGTCCTATGCCATGGAGCGCTTTAAAGGTGGTAACCAACACCTTGAATCGCACCCAGAAGACCACTGGGAGCCAGTGCAGCTCGCGCAGGAGGGGTGTCACGCGGGCACAACGGGTTGCGCCCATAACCACCCGCGCGGCCGCATTCTGGACCAGTTGGAGCCTCCGAGTGCTCTTCAAGGGGAGCCCCATGTAGAGAGCATTACAATAGTCCAGCCGGGAGGTGACAAGGGCATGAGTGACCGTGCGCAAGGCGTCCCGGTCCAGAAAGGGCTGCAACTGGCGGATCAGGCGAACCTGATAGAAGGCCCCCCTGGCCACGGCCGTCAAGTGCTCTTCTAAAGACAGCCGTGCATCCACGAGGACACCCAGATTGCGAGCCCTCTCTGTGGGGGGCAAGGATTCACCCCCAATAGTCAGCGATGGCGTCTGCTGACTATATCGGGACGCCGGCAACCACAGCCACTCGGTCTTGGATGGGTTGAGTCTGAGCCTGTTCCTCCCCATCCAGGCCCGTACGGCCTCCAGGCAGCGAGACATCACATCAAGGGCATCGTTGGGGTGGTCTAGGGTGGAGATGTACAGCTGAGTATCATCAGCGTACAGGTGACACTTCACCCCAAAACCACGGATGATCTCACCCAGCGGCTTCACATAAATGTTGAACAGAAGAGGCGAGAGGACCGACCCTTGTGGCACTCCCCATGCGAGATGCCTCGAGGTCGACCTCTGTCCCCCTGCCAACACGAACTGCGAGCGGCCGGAGAGGTAGGAAGAGAACCACCGCAAAACGGTGCCCCCTACTCCTAACCCTCTCAACCGCTGCAGCATGATACCATGGTCGATGGTATCAAAAGCCGCTGAGAGATCTAATAGGACTAGGACAGAGGAGCAACCCCTGTCCCGGGCCCTCCAGAGATCATCCACCAACGCGACCAATGCCGTTTCTGTGCTGTGCCCCTGCCTGAAGCCTGACTGGTACGGGTCTAGATAGATAGCTTCATCCAGGTGCCTGGGCAGTTGTCGTGCCACCACACTCTCAACAACCTTCGCCACAAAACGAAGGTTGGAGACCGGACGGTGGTTAACTAATTCAGCCGGGTCCAGGGAAGGCTTCTTGAGGAGGGGCCTCACCACCGCCTCTTTCAAGGCGGCGGGAAAGGCACCCTCACTCAAAGAAGCAGTTATAATCCCCTGGAGCCAGCCTTGTGTAACCTCCCGGGAGGCCAGTACCAACCAGGAGGGACACGGGTCCAATAAACATGTGGCGGCACTAATCCTACCCAGAACCCTGTCCACATCCTTGGGAGCCACAGGATCAAACTCCTCCCAGATAATATTCTCAAGGACTGCCCTCGTCTCCTGCCCTGGACTCGCCCAGTCGGAGTCCAAGCCTTCCCGAATCCGAGCGACTTTATCGTGCAGGAATTGCACAAAATCCTCAGCTCGACCCTGCAAGGGATCCTTCCGCACTCCCCCCCGAAGAAGGGAGTGGGTCACCCTAAACAGGGCGGCTGGGTGGTTCTCTGCAGATGCGATAAGAGCGGAAAAATGGTTAGATTTCGCCGCTTTTATCGCCACTAGGTAGGTCTTGATATAAGACCTCACCTGTGTCCGGTCGGAATCAGAATGACTAGTCCTCCAAATGCTCTCTAGGCGTCTTTTCCAACGCTTCATCTCTCTCAGCTCCTCAGAGAACCAAGGAGCCAATTGAGATCGGCATCGGGTCAGAGGCCGCAAAGGCACGACACGATCCAAAGCTCCGGCGGCCGCACTCTCCCAGGCGGCTACCAGGACTTCAGTCGAGTCGTGTGTCAGGGTCTCAGGAAATGGCCCAAGCTCCGTCAGGAATCTTTCAGAATCCATCAGGCGCCTGGGACGGAACCATTTAGTTGGTTCCGTCTCCCTGCGGCGGGAGGAAGCGGTAGGAAAGTCCAAGTGGAGGAGCGAATGATCTGTCCATGACAAGGGTTTAATGTCTAAGTCCCCTCTACCAAGATCATTCAACCACTGACCAGAGATGAAAATCAAGTCCAGAGTGTGTCCTCCTATGTGAGTTGGGCCTTGAACTACCTGGGTCAGGTCCATGGCCGTCATGGAAGCCATGAACTCCCGAGCCACCTCTGACGCCTCACCTGCGGATGGAAGGTTGAAATCCCCCATGACAATAAGTCTGGGGGTATCCACTGCCACCCCGGCAATGACGTCGAGTAGCTCGGGCAGGGTCGCTGCCACGTGGCAGGGAGCCAGGTACGCAGTCAGCAAACCCATCTGCACCCCACGGCCCCACTTCACAAAGAGGGACTCACATCCGGCTATCTGAGGAACAGTGGTCTCCCTCGGACAAAGACTCTCCCTAATAATCACCGCCACTCCCCCACCCCTCCCCTGGGCCCTTGGCTGATGAAATGCACGAAAACCTGGTGGGCACATTTCAACGAGGGGGACCCCCCCCCCTCTTGGCCCAACCAGGTCTCCGTAATACCTGCCAGGTCCGCACCCCCCTCTAAAATAAGATCACAAATGAGGGGGGCTTTATTGACGACCGACCTGGCATTACATAACATCAGCCGTGGACCCTGGGCTTGAGACTCTGCACAACCCAGGCCATGAGATGCGCATTGGGGACCGGAGTGCGCAATTGCTCGTAAACAGCGTATGCGCACCCCCAGCACATGATATGGCCCCCTGCGCCCGTCATACCTGCCCCTCCCACTCATTATTTCAATTGCATTGCCCTTCTTGTTATCCCCCTGCTCCCCGGATAAATTTTCTTTCCTGACCCCTCTGCTGCAGCCAATCAACCTGTCACCCCGCTCAGTAGGTATCTGGACCCCCCCAGGTCCACTTTCACAGCCCCCTCCCTTCCTCCCGGGTTCCCTTAAAATTTTCTTTAAAAATTTAAATAAAAAACCCCTCAACCCCCTCTTCGCTGCATGCCATCTCTCGGGATTCCAAAATCCGTCATCAAGATAGGCCCTCGATAGCGTGGAGGGCCAGGCCTGCGAGAGGGGGGAGTCTCGCAGTGCAAGGAGTTCGGCAGCCGAGTGCATCAAGAACCGGGAAGGGTGAAATATCCTCTGGCTGAGGTTCCATAGAATAGTCTAATCGTCCTAGGGCATGGAGAGGCAGCAACTCAAGACATGGAAAAACTGGATTCCACTGTCCTCTCACGACAGTGGAAGAAGTCTCGTGCAATTTCGACAAAACTCAGAAGGTGATCTCTCCAGGCCATCCTCTCACGATGGCTAGCCAAGATGGAATTGGCTATGGAGAGATTCGATAGTCTATCCGCTCTGGTAGGGGAAACGGCAGTTGAACCGGACTCCCTCAGAATCCATATCAGAATTGTCCATTCTCCACACCTTCAAGGGCATAGGTGGAATAGAGCCAGTCTAGAAGGCAGGATAGTAAACCCGGGGAACAGATGACACATGGAAAGCAATGAAGGGAGATGGCTTGCAAGGCAGAAAGTAGTTGGGGTGGTGACCATAATAAGGCCTATACAGGCCAACAAGAAAAGGGGGGGAGGGGGGGAATGGCCTGAGGCAGCCCAAGGCCAACCCTCAGCCGTCTTCCAACCTCTCCCACTCCCCAGGTCTTCCAGGTCTTCCAGCATTTTATACCCCCAGCCTACAGCCCCAGTCTCCAATGGGGCCTCCGGATTCCTGCAAACAAAGTGGGACAGCAAAATAAAGCACTGAGTGCAGCTTCATGTTACCCTGTTTCCCTGAAAATAAGACCTGTTCAGGAAATAAGCCCTAACATGGTTGTAGGAAGCCCTACGCCTCTCAAAATAAGCCCTACTTAAGAGCCTGTGCAGCCGGCTGGTCAACCGCCGATTGATTGATTGATTTTTTTTTTTAAATTTGATTGATATGCCGCCCTTCTCCAGAGACTCAGGGCGACTTACAATGTGCTCAGCAATAGCCTTCATCCTTTTGTATATTTATACAAAGTCAGCTTATTGCCCCCACAAACTGGGTCCTCAATTTACCCACCTTAGAAAGGATGGAAGGCTGAGTCAACCTTGAGCCTTGGAGAGATTCGAACCAGCAGTAATTGCAGGCAGCTGGTCTTAATAACCAGCTTAATAACAGGGTGCCTTAGACCACTGTACTACCAAGGCTCTTCCAGTCACAGTGGATTGATTGATTCGATTTATATGCCGCCCTTTCTCCGGAGACTCAGGGCGGCTTACAATGCGTTAAGCAATAGCCTTCATACTTCTGTATATTTATACAAAGTCAGCTTCTCTTTCTTTCTTTCTTTCTTTCTTCTTTCTTTCTTTCTTTCTTTCTTTCTTTCTTTCTTTCTTTCTTTCTTTCTTTCTTTCTTTCTTCCTTCCTTCCTTCCTTCCTTCCTTCTTTCTCTTTCTTTCTCTTTCTTTTCTTTTTTTTTTTTTAAATTTGATTTATAGGCCGCCCTTCTCTGGAGACTCAGGGCGGCTTACAATGTATTAAGCAATAGCCTTCATACTTCTGTATATTTATACAAAGTCAGCTTCTCTTTCTTTCTTTCTTTCTTTCTTCTTTCTTTCTTTCTTTCTTTCTTTCTTTCTTTCTTTCTTTCTTTCTTTCTTTCTTTCTTTCCTTCCTTCCTTCCTTCCTTCCTTCTTTCTCTTTCTTTCTCTTTCTTTTCTTTTTTTTTTTTTAAATTTGATTTATAGGCCGCCCTTCTCTGGAGACTCAGGGCGGCTTACAATGTATTAAGCAATAGCCTTCATACTTCTGTATATTTATACAAAGTCAGCTTCTCTTTCTTTCTTTCTTTCTTTCTTCTTTCTTTCTTTCTTTCTTTCTTTCTTTCTTTCTTTCTTTCTTTCTTTCTTTCCTTCCTTCCTTCCTTCCTTCCTTCCTTCTTTCTCTTTCTTTCTCTTTCTTTTCTTTTTTTTTTTTTAAATTTGATTTATATGCCGCCCTTCTCCGGAGACTCAGGGCGGCTTACAATGCGTTAAGCAATAGCCTTCATACTTCTGTATATTTATACAAAGTCAGCTTCTCTTTCTTTCTTTCTTTCTTTCTTTCTTTCTTTCTTTCTTTCTTTCTTTCTTTCTTTCTTTCTTTCTTTC
The DNA here is from genome assembly GCA_022577455.1 of Arizona elegans. Lineage (NCBI taxonomy): Eukaryota > Metazoa > Chordata > Lepidosauria > Squamata > Colubridae > Arizona > Arizona elegans. The sequence continues at coordinate 3,476,828 of JAKOOJ010000031.1, read as the reverse complement.
TTTCTTTCTTTCTTTCTTTCTTTCTTTCTTTCCTTCCTTCCTTCCTTCCTTCTTTCTCTTTCTTTCTCTTTCTTTTCTTTTTTTTTTTTTAAATTTGATTTATAGGCCGCCCTTCTCTGGAGACTCAGGGCGGCTTACAATGTATTAAGCAACAGCGTTCATACTTTTGTATATACCTGCTTAGTAGGGCTTTCGGCCCCCAATAAGCGGTGTTCTTTTTTTAATACAAAGTCAGCTTATTGCCCCCACAATCTGGGTCCTCATTTTACCTACCTCAGAAGGAATGGAAGGCTGAGTCAACCTTGAGCCTGGGGAGATCTGAACTCGCAGTAGTTGCAGGCAGCTGGTGCTACTTAACAGCACTTTAGTCTGCTGCACCACCAAGGCTCTATTCCGTCCAGTTGCTCATGGTGCCGCAGCCACAAGGCAAGGTCTAGTGGTGATGGAGCTGCCCCATGTGCCACACACCGGCTTACCTCAGGGCCCCCGCAGCCATAGCCATCCACGTCCAGACAGCTACCTCATGGTGACAGCAGCCACCTGTGGACAGCAGGAGCCCATGTGACCGCCGGCCCACTTCTGCTTGCTTGCGGCCGCAGTGGAGCTGGCGGCTGAGTGGTGCGTTGGTGCTATGGCTGCGAGGCGAGGCAGGTGTCCGGGAGTCGATGGCCTGGCTGCAGGGCCCTGAGGTAAGCCAGTGCGGGGTGTTTGAGGCAGCTCCACCTACTCCACCTCACCTCATGGCCGACTGGAACATCACTCAGCCTCCTGCTCCATTGTAGCTAGGAGCAAGCAAAAGAAGTGGACTGAGGTCCTGCTGGATGGGGCTGCTGGAGTTGCCATTGCTAGGCGAGGCAGGTGTCGGGGCATGGGTGGCCTGGCAGCAGGGCCCTGAGGTAAACTGGCGCGGGGTGCATGGGGCAGCTTCACCCCATGCCTTGTGGCGGCGGCATTGGCCTCCTGCCCCGCTGTGAGCAAGCAGAAGAAGTGGGCCTCCCGTAGATGGGGGAAAAAAATAAGACACCCTACCCCAAAATAAGCCCTAGTACTTTTTTGGGGGGCCAAAAGAAAATAAGACCCAGTCTTATTTTCGGGGAAACATAGGTAGTTTTTAATTTTAGAATAGAATAGAATAGAATAGAATAGAATAGAATAGAATAGAATAGAATAGAATAGAATAGAATAGAATATAGGATAGGATAGGATAGGATAGGATAGGATAGGATAGGATAGGATAAGATAGGATGATAGGATAGGACATGGACTGGACTGGACTGGACTAGACTAGACTAGACTAGACTAGACTAGACTAGACTAGACTAGACTAGACTAGACTAGACTAGACTTGACTTGACTAGACTAGACTAGACTAGACTAGACTAGACTAGACTAGACTTGACTTGACTTGACTTGACTTGACTTGACTTGACTTGACTTGACTTGACTTGACTTGACTTCTTTATTGGCCAAGTGTGATTGGACACACAAGGAATTTGTCTTTGGTGCATAAGCTCTCAGTGTACATGAAAAGAAAAGATACATTCGTCAAGAATCAAAAGGCACAACACTTGATGATAGCCATTGGGTACAAATAATCAGATCATATTAGGAAACAGTCTATATAAATCTCAAGGATACCAGCAACAAGGTTTCAGTCATGCAGTCATAAGTGGGAGGAGATGGGTGATAGGAACAATGAGAAGATTAATAGTAGTGCAGACTTAGTGAATAGTCTGAATTGTTGAAGGAATTATTTGTTTAGCAGAGTGATGGCGTTAGGGGAAAAAACTGTCCTTGTGTCTAGTTGTTTTGGTGTGCAGTGCTCTACAGCGTCGTTTTGAGGGTAGGAGTTGAAACAATTTATGTCCAGGATGCGAGGGGTCTGTAGATATTTTCCCAGCCCTCTTTTTGACTCGTGCAGTAGACAGGTCCTCCATGGAAGGCAGGTTGGTAGCCATTGTTTATAATCTTCGCCTTGCGGGTCTTGGAATCGTCAAGCAAGAAGGTGAAATCACCTTTCTGGTTCATAGGTAGTTTTGAAGGAGACGACGTGATCAGTGGGGATGAACTGCAAAAATTGGTTCTCACCTTAGATCAGGGGTCCCCACACTTCTGAGTCGTGGCCTATTCAGAATTTGCACCCCGGTGGGCTTGTGGGCCTGCGGGCCATCCTGTCACTGGTGGAAGAGAGCTGCGTGTGCTGGGACCCCACACGCGTGACACACTTCCTCTCCTTCTCCCCTCACTCAGCCGAGCTGCCAAGCCACAAAAGTTTTGGTCTGTTGCCTTAGATGGACATGCCAGGCGTACAAAATAAAAAGGAAACCCAGATGAGTTGAGAGGCTTGCCTTAAAAAAATTTTTTTTCCACGATGTTTTGCTTCTGATGTCTGTGGGGATTCTCAGTCATCCAAGGTCAAAGGTGCTTTTTTTTCCCAAGAGGCAATTGGACTTTCTGGGTTTTTCTTTGAAGACGTTTCGCTTCTCATCCAAGAAGCTTCTTCAGTTCTGACTGGATGGTGGTGGGGAAGGGAAGGATTTATCCTCCTTGCAAGTCATCTGGTCATTTACGTTTTGTCCCAAAGGTGCTTTTTTAAGAGGCAACTGGACTTCCTTGGTTTTTCTTTGAAGGCGTTTCGCTTCTCATCCAAGAAGCTTCTTCAGCTCTGACTGGATGGTGGTGGGGAAGGGAAGGATTTATACTCCTTGCAGACATCATTTGCATCCTTTTGAGAGGTTCTGTTGAAGCGCTTGGAGGTTTATCTGCAGGAATATAAAAAAAAATCCTTCCATTTTGGTATCCTTATATTCAAATAGGAATATAAATCCTTCCATTCCCCATCATCCAGTCAGAACTGAGGAAGCTTCTCAGATGAGAAGGGAAACGTCTTCAAAAGAAAAAAAGCAGAAAGTCCAGTGGCCTCCTGAAAAAGCATCTTTGGGACAACCTGGAATATTTTATTTATTTATTTATTTATTTATTTATTTATTTATTTATTTATTTATTTATTTGATTGATTGATATGCCGCCCTTCTCTGGAGACTCAGGGCGGCTTACAAGGCATTAAGCAATAGCCTTCATACTTTTGTCTATATATCTATATCTATCTATCTATCTATCTATCTATCTATCTATCTATCTATCTATCTAATTTGATTTATATGCCGCCCTTCTCCAGAGACCCAGGGCGGCTTACAATGCGTTAAGCAATAGCCTTCATACTTTTGTATATTTATACAAAGTCAGCTTATTGCCCCCACAAACTGGGTCCTCATTTTACCCACCTTAGAAAGGATGGAAGGCTGAGTCGACCTTGAGCCTGGTGAGAATTGAACTGGCAGTAGTTGCAGGCAGCTGGATGTTAAATGCTGCTTTAGGAGGCATTAGCCTCCTACGCCACTCAGGCTCCTGAGTGACGGAGAATCTCCACGTTGAGACGTATTTTGGGCAGCGGAAACACAGATGTTGGGTTTCCTGCCGATCTCCTCTCTCGCAATCCCTACCCCAAGTGTGATGTGTTCCGATGAATGAACGCCTCGTCTGGTGTGCTCCTTCCCGTCGCCTCGCTGAGTTTGGGAAACTCTCTCCATCCCCAACGGGCTTTGTGCTTGCTTGGAAAACAGGGCTGCGTTTCCACCAATTTGGCGACTTCCGAGCTCCTTCCCTTCCAAGTCCGTTAATGAGCCCCTCAAAGGACAGGCAGGGTCACCCAGAACAAATTCTTGAGCGCCCCGCTGTTCTCCTCTCTTTTTTTTTCTCTCTCTCTCTCTCCATTGAGAAAGTTGGACATTTATTCCTCTCCTTCGTGTTTCCGTATCTTTGCTGAACCACGGAAAGGAACTCGTTCCTTTTTTCAACTTCTCACTACCATTTAACTTTCCGGAGAGCCCTGGACTGAATTAGTTCTCCGGGGTCGTTCCGGAAATTCAAGGGGTGCACACACAAACCCCTCGAACCCTTGTGCTTGTTGGCAAGTTAGAAGTTTTCTCCGTATTTTCTGTTCTTTGCAAGGGTGTTCAGGTTTGGGGGTGGGTGGGCTGTTTTCCAGGCTGAGCTGGGTCTATAACTGCAATCTTGCTGCAATCTTGCGAGACCTGGCCATGAATGGATTGTATGGGTTTTTAATGTTTTTTTAAAAACAACTTTTATGGTATATTGTTCGCATTATTTTTTGTTGTAAGCTGCCCAGAGTCCCCAGGGAGTTGGGCGGCATAGAAATGTGACAAATAAATAAATAAATAAATAAATAAATAAATAAATAAATAACAAGGGCAGCATTCACATAAGGGGGCAATGACATACGATGAAGGGTTGCAGGAACAGGGCCTGGCTAGTCTAGTGAAGAGAAGGACCAGGGGAGACAGGATAGCATCTTCCAATATTTGAGGGGCTGCCCCAGAGAGGAGGATTTTCCAAAGCCATTTGAAGGCCGGACAAGGAATAACGGATGCAAACTGATCGAGGAGAGATTCAACCTGGAAATGAGGAGAAATTTTTTGACAGGGAGAACAATCAACCCATGGAACAGAAGTTGTGGGAGCTTCATCACTGGAGGCTTTCAAGAAGAGCCTGGACTGCCATCGGTCAGAAATGGTGTAGGGTCTCCTGCTTGGATGGGGGGTTGGACTAGATGACCTATAAGGTCCCTTCCAACTCTGTTAATCTGAATCTATCTAAGATGATCAAAGGCCTGGAGGCTAAAATGTACGATGAACGGTTGCAGGAACTGGGCATGGCTGGTCTAGTGAAGAGAAGGACCAGGGGAGACAGGAGAGCATCTTCCAATACTTGAGAGGCTGCCCCAGAGAGGAGGGGGGTCAAGCTATTTTCCAAAGGCCGGACATGGAATAATGGATGGAAACTGATCCAGGAGAGATTCAACCTGGAAATAAGGAGAAATTTTCTGACAGTGAGAGCAATCAACCCAGTGGTGAAATCTACATGTGCAATGCACACCAACTGTGGCGCACGATCGTTTTAAAATGCTTTTAAAAAGCATTTTTTTACAACCTATTTGGCCGAATAGATTGTAAAAAAATGCTTTTAAAAGATAGAAAAACGCCTCTGATGATTGCGCAGCTCAGAACCTTTTCGGCATCGAGTGCGCGCCAGCTAGCTGGCCGTTTTCAAGCCTCTTTTTTTGGACTGATTTTTGTGCTGTTTTTGGGCCGGTTTCCAGGACCTTTTAGGCCAGTTTTTGGGCCAAAGACGGCATGAAAACAGCCTGGAAAACTGCCTGTTTTTTGGCTGTTTTTTGGGCCCCTTTCAGGCCCTTTTTTGGACTGTTTTTCCATGCTGTTTTTGGGCTGGTTTTCAGGATGTTTTCAGGCCGGTTTTTGGGCCAAAGACGGCGTGAAAACAGCCTGGAAAACTGCCTGTTTTTTGGCTGGTTTTTTGGCTGTTTTCAGGCTCTTTTTTGAACTGTTTTCCATGCTGGTTTTGGGCCGGTTTTCAGGACATTTTCAGGCCAGGTTTTGGAGTCAAAGACGGCCTGAAAACAGCATGAAAAACTGCCTGTTTTATGGCTGTTTTTCAGGCTGTTTTTCAGGCCGCTTTCTGGCAGCTGCGAAAACCAGCTGGGTATTCTGTCCCAGCTACGGACCCCAAAGAACGCAGCACACACAAAGTCTATACAAAACTTAAATTTACTAAAATAACTCAGTCTTTTCCAAACAAAGGCTGTTAATAAACTTTCTTAACAGCCTACAAGAAACCAAAGATAAAGTAATCACAATCTTA
>JAKOOJ010000031.1:3324022-3463489 GCA_022577455.1 Arizona elegans | reverse complement strand
TTCGCGGTCTTAATGAAGTTCTCCCATTAACAAATATCTTAATTTGGCTTTGAGTTTGAAACTCAGTGGGGACAGGCAATCTTTAATGAACTGGCTTAGCTCAAATGCCTTTGGCAAAAGCTACCTCTGGCTCCTTTGAGATGAATAGAATAGATAGATAGAATAGAATAGAATAGAATAGAATAGAATAGAATAGAAAGAATAGAATAGAATAGAATAGAATAGAATAGATAGAATAACAGTGTTGGAAGGGACCTTGGAGGTCTTCTAGTCCAACCCCCCTGCTTAGGCAGGAAACCCTACACCACTTCAGACAAATCTCTTCTCTCCTCCTCCTCCTCCTCCTCCTCCTCTCCTCATCCTCCTCCTCCTCCTCCTCCTCTCTTCTTCTTCTTCCTCCTCCTCCTCCTCCTCCTCCTCCTCCTCCTCCTCCTCCTCCTCCTCCTCCTTCTTCTTCTTCTTCTTTCTCTCTTCTTCTTCTTTTTCTTCTTCTTCTTCCTCCTCCTCCTCCTCCTCCTCCTCCTCCTCCTCCTCCTCCTCCCTCCTCCTCCTCCTCCTCATGGAATGGAATGGAATAGAATAGAATGAATACAGCTGGAAGGGGACTTTGGAGGTATTCAGACAAATAGTTATCCAACCTCTTCTTAAAAACTTCCAGTGTTGGAGCATTCACAACTTCTGGAGGCAAGTTGTTCCACTGGTTTAATTGTTCTCACCATCAGGAAATTTCTCCTTAGTTCTAAGTTGCTTCTCTCCTTGATTAGTTTCCACCCATTGCTTCTTCTCCTGCCCTCAGGTGGTTTGGAGAACAGTTTGACTCCCTCTTCTTTGGGGCAGCCCCTGAGATATTGGAAGACTGCTATCATGTCTCCCCTAATCCTTCTTTTCATAAGACTACAAATACACAGTTCCTGCAACCGTTCTTCAGATGGAATAAGAAGGGGCTTCATTCCCCCCAAGTTGGACAATTTTGTTGAGTCACTTCTAAATATGGGTCGATAAAACTTCTAAGCATTTAAGACTTTTAAGGTGAGGGTGTGATTTTAGAAAGCAGCCCAAATCTGGAACTTCTACTGTAGGGGAAAAAAAATCATGAACAGGGATCAAGGATCTCTAAGTCTGCTAGGAATAACTTGCAAAGTCTGGTTAACTTTTTTATACAAAAGTTTGGGTTTTTTTTTTTGACTTGTCCAGAATTAGTTCTTCCTTCTCTCTTGTTTTATGTCTTGCAAGATCTTGACTTGGAAATAATCGCTATCCATTGATAAAAATGCCCCCCGTATGTTGTAATACTCCGATTCTTCCTTCCCTTTAATTGCCAATGTTAATCTATTCATTTCTGCACATTCTAATATTTTCTTAATTAGTTCTCCCTTTGCAGGAATTTTTTCTGCTTTCCAATTTTGTGCAAATACCATTCTTGCTGCCGTTATTACATGTATAATCAAATATGTATTTTCTCTACTAAATTTCTCCGGTAAGATACCCAACAGGAACAGCACCGGTTTAAGATCAGTGTGTTGCTGTATCACTTTCTCTAGCCATATTCGAATTTTTGCCCCATAATTTCTCGCTTCTGGACATGTCCACCACATGTGATAGTACAATACCGATGTCTGGTGGCATTTCCAATATTTAGTTGATTTATCTTTGAACATTTTTGCTAATTTTTCCGGTGACGTGTCATCTATAAAACATTTTATACAAATTCACTTTATATGCTGTAGCCATTGTTAATTTGTAATTTCTTTCCCATAATTGCTGCAGTTTATCTAATTCTATTGTCTATCCAAATTTTTTTGCCCATGCTACCATCGTTTCTTTTACTTGTTCTAACTTAACATTGCTTTCTTGAGGGATGAAGTGGGGCAAATCCTTTCGCTTATATTTAGAACCACCTCAGCTGCATTTCCCAAGAGGCAACTTCATTGTCTTCCTTTTCCGTGAAGACATTTCCCTACTCATCCAAGAAGCTTCTTCCATTCAAGAAGTACATCCGAATAGTCCTTTGCGAGAACTAAAGAAGCTTCTTGGATGAGAAGCGAAACGTCTTCAAGGAAAACCGTCACCTGGATGATTGAGAATCTTCCCCAGGCCTGGAAAGCAAAAGGAAGATGGAAATCAGATCAGAATGACACATGTTTACTTAGCAGCAGCTTTGCTTAACGACGGAGTCGCCAGTCCCAATTCTGGCCGCTAAGTGAGGAGTCCCTGCATCGTCCTGCATTTTGCATAAATTTTCTCCTCTCATTAAAAAAACAAACTGGAAACCACCTTTTCTGAACCTTCTTTTCCTGCTGTTTTCTTTTCTTTTTTTTAAAGAGAAAAGATTTTGGAGCGGAGGCCGAGTCTTCATCGATAAAATAAATTTCCCCTCGCATTAAATGCGATTTTTTTTTAAAAAAAAAAAATTCACTGCTTCAGAAAATGTTCCCAGACGGCTTCATTCCTGAAGCAGCGAAGCGGATGCAACGCAGATCGCTGAAGAGCGTTAAAATTTGTAGAGGCAGGCGAGGGGATGCCTGCCAGATGGACCGTTTAAAGGCATTTTTGCAAACGGCGGGATTCCAGGAGGCGCCCGTATGCCATGCTCCTGCTGCCGGCGGAAATTAGGAGACCGGGAAAGGTGGAAACGGTGCCAGGGCTGGGCTGAACTAAGTTGCAAACTGGGCTGGATGTTGCATGGCAGCCGGTGGTTCTTTCGTTGGGGCCCTGGATCTCGTTGGGGGGCATCTCTCTCTCTTCTTATCTACATCTATATCTAGCTATCTAATCTTTTATCTAGATGTCTATCTGTCTGTCTGTCCTCTTACCTACATCATCTATATATATCTATTATCCATCTCTCTCTCTCTCTCTCTCTCTCCTCTTACCTACATCATTTATATCTATCTATCATCTATCATCTATCTATCTATCTATCATCTATCTATCATCTATCATCTATCTGTCTGTCTGTCTGTCTATCTATCTACCTACCTATCTATCCTCTTACCTACATCATTTATATCTATCTATCTATCTATATCTATCTATCTATCATCTATCATCTATCATCTATCATCTATCTGTCTGTCTATCTACCTACCTACCTATCTATCTATCTATCTATCCTCTTACCTACATCATCTATATCTATCTATCTATCTATCTATCTATCTATCTATCTATCTATCTAATCTATCATCTATCTATCTATCATCTTACCTACATCATCTATATCTATCTATCTATCTATCTATCTATCTATCTATCTATCTATCATCTATCTATCTATCATCTATCATCTATCTGTCTGTCTGTCTGTATCTACCTACCTATCTATCCTCTTACCTACATCATTTATATCTATCTATCATCTATCTATCTATCTATCTATCATCTATCATCTATCTATTTATCATCTATTTATCATCTATCTATTTATCATGTCTGTCTGTCTGTCTATCTATCTACCTACCTATCTATCTATCCTCTTACCTACATCATCTATATCTATCTATCATCTATCTATCTATCTATCTATCTATCTATCATCTATCTATCTATCTATCTATCTATCTATCTATCATCTTACCTACATCATCTATATCTATCTATCTATCTATCTATCTATCTATCTATCTATCTATCGTCTATCTATCTATTGTCTGTCTGTCTATCTATCTATCTATCTAATCTATCATCTATCTATCTATCATCTTACCTACATCATCTATATCTATCTATCTATCTATCTATCTATCTATCTATCTATCTATCTATCTATCTATCCTCTTACCTACATCATCTATATCTATCATCTATCTATCATCTATCTATCCATCCATCCATCCATCCATCCATCTATCTATCATCTATCTATCTATCTATCTATCTATCTATCTATCTATCTATCTATCTCTTACCTCACCCACCTACCCATCCATCTACCTTTCCAAACATCCATCCGACCATCTATCCACCCATCCCTCCATCCATCAATCCATCCATCCTCAAATGTTCTTGTTGATGGAATTTCTCTTCTTTCACTGTTATTCTGGTTCTTCCTCAAAGGGTCTGCCATATTCTCTCTCCGCCCCTCCCCAACCTTTTCAATGACCTTTCTCCTGGCCTAATAAACAGCGAAAGGACTACTGTCCTCTTGGAAAATTTAAGTGCAGATTCCATGGCTTCGCTTTTTCTTAAACACGCATCGTACATTTTGAATTCGCTGTTGACACCGGGAGTGGGAATTCTACATCTGACAAAAATTGGGCCCTGCCCCTGAGCCAATTTAATAGCACACCTTCCTTTGCCTACAAGAGAGCGAGGGCGGGATTTCCTTTTTAATACAAAATATGTGATATATAAAGGTAAAGGTTCCCCTCACACATACGTGCTAGTCGTTCCTGACTCTAGGAGGCGGTGCTCATCTCCATTTCAAAGCCGAAGAGCCAGCGCTGTCCGAAGACGTCTCTGTGGTCATGTGGCCGGCATGACTCAATGCCAAAGGCGCACGGAACGCTCTTCCCTTCCCACCAAAGGTGGTCCTTATTTTTCTATTTGCAATTTTTAGCTGCTTTCGAACTGCTAGGTTGGCAGAAGCTGGGACAAGTCACGGGAGCTCACCTTGTTTACGCAGCACTCGGGATTCGAACTGCCGAACTGCCGACCTTTCAATCGACAAGCTCAGCGTCTTAGCCGCTGAGCCACCGCGTCCCTACGTGATATATACGCATCATAAAAACGATTCATTACCGCGCCAAGCGTTGATTCAGGGCAGAGAACCAATAATTGAGCAGTGAAGATTATTTACAGGATTCTTTCCACAACGATCCAAACTTGCAGAAACAATTTTTTTTTAATTCAATAATTTATTTATTTTTATTGTTTTTTTTTTTTGTTTTTTTTTTGCAAAAAGTGACAGCATCTGGTTATACAATGCGTCTTGTCCAGGAAACCTAGCGGACGGCAGGATGTTCACAATTGCAGGCCCAAATGTTGTTCTTGACAGCAAAGCGCCTTCGTACAAAAATGACAACTTCCCAACCAAATGCGAGATTTCCCCCCCCCCCATCCTCCCAATCTATTATTACTGTAATTAAAAATTACACTCGTAATACGGAACCTGGCAATCGGAGGGATTTGCTTCAGGAAAAAAACAGATGGTCATGAGAGGGTTGTTTTGAGATGATTTGTCATAAGAATTATTTCTGTCTGCGTTTGGGTGGTTTTTTTTCTCCCCCCCCCTTTTTTTTTTGTCGCTTCTGTTCTTGTTTAATACAATTAAACCCGCTCAAAAATGCTGCTTGTGGCATTGCACAAATATGGCACGTGGTTTATTCCCCGAGAAAGAGGGATGAAAGAATGGAGGGCGAGAAACAGGCTGAAAAGTTGTGTTCCTTATGGCTCAAGAGGCTCGAAGTAACTTTTGGTTTGTTCTTTTGTTGATGAGAATTTTGCCTGCTCTCTGTCTTTTTTCTCGTTCCCTCTCTCTCTATTTCTTTCTTTTTTTGTTCTCGCCTCTCCCTCTCTCCTCTTGTATTCTCTTTCTTTTCTCACATTCTCTCCTCTCTTTTTTATTCTCTCATACTCTCACTTTCTTTTCTCTCCTCTCCTTTTTATTCTCTCTCATACTTTCTTTTCTCTCATTCTCTCATCTCTTTTTTATTCTCTCTCTCATACTCTTTCACTTTCTTTTCTCTCCTCTCCTTTTTATTCTCTCTCATACTCTTTCTTTTCTCTCATTCTCTCCTCTCCTTTATTCTCTCTCTCATACTCTTTCACTTTCTTTTCTCCTCTCTTTTTTATTCACTCTCTCATACTCTTTCTTTTCTCTCCTCTCCTTTTTATTCTCTCTCATACTCTTTCTTTTCTCTCATTCTCTCCTCTCTATTTTATTCTCTCTCATACTTTCTTTTCTCTCATTCTCTCCTCTCTTTTTTATTCTCTCTCTCATACGCTTTCTTTTCTCTCATTCTCCTCCGTGTCTCCCTTTTTTGGTTCTCTCTCTTCTCTCATATTCTTTTTCTTTCCTCTTGTTTCTCTCTTTTTTCATTCTCTTCTGTCATACTGTTTCTCTTTCTTTTTTCTCATTCCCTCTCTGTCTCTGTTTTCTTTCTCTTCTCTATTTTCTCTCATATCTTTCTTTTTTCTGATTCTCTCTTTTTTCATTCTCTTCTCTCATTCTCTTCTCTTGTTCTCTTTCTGTCTCTGTTTTCTCGTTCCCTTCTCTCTCTTCACTCTTTTTCTTTCTTTTCTCCTATTCCCTCTGTCTCTCTCTTTTCTTCTTCTCTCTTTTCTCTCATACTCTCTTTTTCTTTCATTCTCATTCCCTTTTTTCACTTTCCAGTTTTCTTGCTTCTTTTCTCATTCTCTTTCTCTCTCTTTTCTCTTATTCTTTCTTTTCTCTCATTCTCTCTCTTGTCCCGTTCTCTCCCTCTCTCTCTTCTCTCTTTTTCTCTTTTCTTTTTTATTTCTCTTCTCTCTCTCTCTTCTCTATCCGGCCTTTTTAAACCAGCCTTTTAACACAGCCCAATTTCTTTTCCATCCTTTTTTTCCCCCAAAGAGCTGTAAAATCCACCATTGTTCAGTAAATTCCCCCCACCACACACACACTTTCTGATTATAAAATCTGCTCCTGTCATTCACCAAAAGAAACCACTGATAAAGTAAAAAAAAAGAAAGAAAAGAAAAAAAAATCAACAGAACAAACCGAAGCACAATTGAAGCCCTGTTCACTTAGAAAACACAGTGCCGGAGCTCGGTTTCTCCCTCACCCCCCTCCCGTCGCATTCATTCATCTGCCGTTAAGTGTGACGCCCCTGGCCTTAATCTCCCCTCTTAGTCTTGGAGAAGGAGGGTAAAAAGGGAAGCTTGCAAAGGCCCATCTTCCTGTTCTCCACCTCGTCTTCCTCCGTCTGCCCTGATTTTGCATCTCCTGCCAGGCCTGCCATCACCTTCTGATCAAATATTAATGCCTGATTCTCTGCTTGCTCACCAATTCAAAGCCAATTAATATTATCTGTCAATTATTTACAGGTCCTGAGGTGCGGAAGCGATTCCCGGAGGACTACGGCGATCAGGTTGGGCATGCGTAATTAATTTTTTACACGACAAAATTCGTCGCGGGTGGGAGAGAGAGAGGGGAGGGGGGTTTTTTGACCTCTCAGGGCTGTTCTCTCCCCCTCCCCATACCTCTTCCTCCGTCCCTCCCTCTCCCCTCCCCAGGAAAAACCTCGAGCAAAAAGAGAAAACCCCCAATTTTTTAAAAAATTTTTTTTTACAAGACGCTCATCCACTCCACGTGTGGGTGGATGGGAAGCCCGGAGAAAGAAAGTTTGAAGGGTTTGAGGCAGTGACGAAAAAAATCAAAAAATTTTTTACTACCAGTTCTGAGGGCATGACTTGGTGGGCGTGGTGAGACTTGGCAGGCGCGGCAGGGGAAGGATACTGCAAAATCTCCATTCCCACCCCACTCCTGGGGGAAGGTTATTGCAAGATCTCCATTCCCACCCTACCTGGGGCCAGTCAGAGGAAGTATTTGCCAGTTCTCTGAACTACTAAAAATTTCTGCTACCGGTTCGCCGAACTGCTCAAAATTTCCGCTACCGGTTCGCCGAACTGCTCAAAATTTCCACTACCAGTTCTCCAGAACCTGTCAGAACCTGCTGGATTTCACCCCTAGTTTGAGGGAGACCTTTCCGATGTAAGTCATTTATCGAGTGGGTGAATTTCACCTCGCTGTGGTTTGGCGGCATGTCACAGGTGGGGGTCCTCGCTGCCTCTCCCCGAACCTGCGGCGTAAAAAAGGAGGAGGGGGGAGAAGAGGGGGCGCCTGAGCGTGCAAAATGCCATGGGAATTGTACAATTAGTGCCTGCAGGTGAGGTGAAAAGCAACTGCGCCCGGCTCAGCGTGTCCGCAGGATGCAATACCTCAAAGCTATTTCCCTCGGCGGTTCCCTCATTATAGAGCCAGTGCAGGCGAAAAAGAGAGAGAGAGAGAGAGAGAGAGAGATGGTTGTATTTTCACACTGCTTGTACGCTGGCTGGCACTCCGTTCCTCTAGGGAAGCGAGCATCACCTGAGGGGGGGGGGAAACCTGAGGTTTCTTTGGGCCAACCATGGCAACTCGCAAACATTTGATCTCTCGGGCAAATTCATGTTCATTGTTAGTCAGTTGGAAAAGCTCCGTTTTGTGGCACACGGGTACCGAAAGGGGGAAAAATAAGCCATGGGTGCCAAGTCTTCTTGATCCTTTCCTGCACCTCATTTAGGGATCTTTTTCTCCGGCAGAAGGGATCTCTGCTGGCAGCCGTTCCTGGTGTACGACCCTTGAGGCTTCCTCCTCGGCAAAGCTCGACGCTTCAGCCTGGTGCCCACACTTCTCGACTATGAATATTAATATATATCTATATATCTATATCTATATATCTATATCTATATCTATATATCTATATATCTATATCTATATCTATCTATCTATCTATCTATCTATCTATCTATCTATCTAAATGCAACATGCTGCTTGGCGGTTTTCTTTTTGGCGAGGTTTCTCGTAGCCCCTTTCCGGCTGCTTCTGGCATGGCGTTGGGGGTGGGCCGAGCCACAAAACACACAGAGTCCAATAATTGCTAATAAATAGGTCCCTAAGTGCATTCACGGGTGTCGGGCCCGAGAAGGCTCTCCTGTGAAGTGCAGCCAGATCAAAAGGTCCCTCCGGCTTGGAGCTGTAGGTCCTGGCTGTGATCGAGGGTAATAAACCTGGCTCCCCCGTGAAATATTTTCCCTTTTAGTAAAACCCACAGGCACGCCTGAAAGAAAGAGACATAATTTTCAACCAATCGGAATAGAGTTAGAAGGGACCTTGGAGGTCTTGGAGAAGCCAGAAACCCCTGGCTTCTCCATGAAATATTTCCCCTTTTCTAAAACCATGCTCTCGAAAGAGAGGCATAATTTCAATCAGTCAGGATAGAGCTGGAAGGGACCTTGGAGGTCTTCTAGTCCAGCCCCTTCCTTCTCAAGCAGGACCCTATGTCATTTTAGACAGTCTTTTCTTAAAAGCCTCCAGTGAGGGAGCACCCACAACTTCTGCTGGCAAGCAGTTCCACTGGCTAATTGTCCTGACTGTTAGGAAATTTCTCCTTCATGCCAGGTTGCTTCTCTCCCTGAAGAGTTTCCATCCATTTCTTCTTGTCTTGCCTTCTGGTTTTATCCTGCTGCAAACTTCAACAAAACAGCCTGCCGAAGCGAAAGAGGCGACGGGGTTGTGATGTGCAACTTTTTGTATATTTATTTCCCGATCAAATTTGAAACGCTGGAGAAATGGTTTCCTTTGACCGTCGGACGCGTGGCCGGTTTTCGAAGTCTCCCTCCCGTCGAGGGTCTTAAAGCAATGCAAACCCCTGAGTCTTTGGAAAAGGGCGGCATATAAATTGAATTAATTAAATTAAATTAAATTAAATTTTAAAACCAGGTGTGGTAGAAGCAGGCTTAGTAGATTTCGACAATCGGGGTTAGTTTCTGGAATCTGTTTTTTTTTTTTTTAAAGTTTCTTTTTTAAAGTTAAAAAGTTTCTGGAATCTTGTTCTAGGGGTTGGAAAGCAGTAGAGAGCGTTTCCTCTTGGAATCACAGGCAGGTTTTTTAAAAATTTATTATACTTGAAAAGGCTTCTCTAAGTTACCCCCAACCCTATGTGGTGCCCCCCCCCATCTTTCTCACAAACAGGGAAAACCCAGTGGCCTTGTCTGAGAGATCAGGGGACACCCCCCCCCCCCGAAGAAGCTTTTCCTCCCAATAATTTAATTTTAAAATGGGCAAAGTCATGTTAGGAATAGAATAGAATAGAATAGAATAGAATAGAATAGAATAGGACAGGACAGGACAGGACAGGACAGGACAGGACAGGACAGGACAGGAGTAGAGTAGAGTAGAAGAACAGAAGAATAGAATAGAATAGAATAGAATAGAACAGAACAGAACAGAACAGAACAGAACAGGAGTAGAGTAGAGTAGAAGAACAGAAGAATAGAATAGAGTAGAGTAGAATAGAATAGAATAGAATAGAATAGAATAGAATAGAATAGAATAATAGAATAGAATAGAATTAGAGTAGAGTAGAGTAGAGTAGAATAGAATAATAGAATAATAGAATAGAATAGAATCAAATAGAATAGAATAGAATAGAACAGAATAGAATTAGAGTAGAGTAGAGTAGAATAGAATAGAATAGATTAGAATAGAATTAGAGTAGAGTAGAATAGAATAGAATAGAATAGAATAATAGAATAGAATCAAATCGAATCGAATCGAACAGAACAGAACAGAATAGAATAGAATTAGAGTAGAGTAGAGTAGAAGAATAGAATAGAATAGAATAGAATAGAATAGAATAGAACAGAATAGAATTAGAGTAGAGTAGAGTAGAGTAGAGTAGAGTAGAGTAGAGTAGAATATAATAATAGAATAGAATAGAATAGAATAGAATAGAATAGAATAGAATAGAATAGAATAACAGAGTTGGAAGGGACCTTGGAGGTCTTCTAATGCAACCCCCTGCTTAGGCAGGAAACCCTCCACCCCTTCAGACAAATGATTATCCAACATTTCTTAAAAACTTCCAGTGTTGGAGCATTCACAACTTCTGGTGGCCAGTTGTTCCACTGATTAATTGTTCTCACTGTCAGGAAGTTCCTCCTTAGTTCTAAGTTGCTTCTCTCCTTGATGAGTTTCCACCCGTTGCTTCTTGTCCTGCCCTCAGGGGCTTTGGAGAATAGCTTGACTCGCTCTTCTTTGGGGCAGCCCCTGAGATATTGGAAGACTGCTATCATGTCTCCCCTAGTCCTTCTTTTCATAAGACTACAAATACCCAGTTCCAGCAACATTCGTCATATGTTTTACCCTCAAGCCCCCTAATCCTCTTGGTTGCTCTTCTCTGCACTCTTTCTAGAGTCTCCACATCTTTTTTACATCGTGGCGACCAAAACTGGATTCAGGATTCCAAGTGTGGCCTTACCAAGGCCTTATAAAGTGGTATTAAGACTTCACGTGATCTTGATTCTATCCCTCTGTTGATGCAGCCTAGAACTGTGTTGGCTTTTTTTGGCAGGGTATAATGATGGAAGCTGTGTGGGATTTTGGTTCTACAACTTCCCCAATTGGTCACTTAATTCAGGTTTGTTCCTTTGGGTTCAAATGAAATTTCAGGCCTATCCCAAGAGAAGACAAAAGTGATGTGAGGCTTATCTCGGTTTAAAGCTGGGTCCCACCGGGGCAGGAATGGCTCAGAGTTCAGCTTTTGGGACAACCGTTTAAATACAGGTCATCCTTGATTTACGACCGCAATAGAGCCCAAAATTTCTGTTGCTAAGTGAGACATTTGTTAAGTGAGCTTTGCCCCCATTTCCTGACATTTCTTTCCCCAGTGTGTTAAGAGAGCCTTCGTAGTACAGTGGTCTACGCACCCTGTTATTAACACAGCTGCCTGCAATTTACTGCTGGTTCAAATCTCTCCAAGGCTCAAGGTTGACTCAGCCTTCCATCCTTTCTAAGGTAGGTAAATTGAGGACCCAGTTTGTGGGGGCAATAAGCTGACTTTGTATAAAATATACAAAAGTATGAAGGCTATTGCTTAACGCATTATAAGCCGCCCTGAGTCTCCGGAGAAGGGCGGCATATAAATCAAATTTTTTAAAAAAATAAATCACTGCCGTTGATAAACGAGTAACCTAGTCCTTAAGCGAATCCAGCTTCCCTACTGCTTGTCAGAAGGTCACAAAAAGGAATCATGTGAGCCCCAGGACACTGCGACGGTCATAAATATGAGTCGGTTGCCGAGCCTTTGAATGTCAACCGTGTAATCGTGGAGATGGGGCAATGGTCGTAAGTGTGAAAAACGGTCGTACGTTACTTTTCTTCAGGGCCGTTGAAACTTTGAACAATCACTGCATGAACTTGTCATAAGCCAAGGACTTCCTGTACAGAGGGAGCGAGGATATGTTTGTGCAAAGAAGGAAGCAACCTGGAGTGCCCGCACCCCACTCTCACAATCTCTGCAAAATGTCCAATAGGGGGGATAAAGTCAACCCGAGACCCCTCCACTCATTAGCGCCGAAGCCCCCCCGCCGTTCGTTCCCTTCTTCCCTTCTTGTTTGGACATCCGGCGCATTTTCGCGGTGCAGTCTGTTCTTCTGATCGGTCTCCGCTCACACACACCAATGTTTTCTATTCTGGACGTCTTTTGTATCTACAAGAATCTGTCGCAAATTATTGTGCTTTTTTAAAAAAAAAAAGAAAAAGGAAAAAGGAAAAAAAAAAAAAAGCACCCGGAGGAAAAAAAAAAGAAAGGAAGGTTAGACTGACATCTGTGGCTGGATAATGATGGGTAGCCTCTCGGCTCTGCTTAAGCCACAAAGCTAGCGTGGAAGCGAGTTAAGAAGAAAGAGAGAATGGATGAAAAAAAAAGGAGGTTAGGAATAACACCGTTCGCGAGATGCTTTTCCTGGTCGGGTCCCCCCCCCCACCCCCGGGTTGTCGGCGTGGCACGATAATCCCTTTTGATCTGGGGTCTTAATTGTCTGCTCGAGATAAATGGGCAATGAGAAACGATCAGTTTCATCTTTTTTTCCCTTCTGTTTTGCTTCTCATTTAGAGGAGGAATAAATTATCTTTCTCGTTCTCCGTAGAAGAAAAATCGCATTCTTTTTTTTTTTTTTTTTAATGAAAAACGTTTCTCATTATTTTAAACCTTCTTGGGTTCCGATCAAGCATTCCCTTCTTTTAGGGCAAATGTAATCTGAAATGTAAATTTGTGTGTGTAGGGTAGGGGGAGAAGGGAAGTGGGGTGGGGTGGGGGGCTAATGAGATAGACAGCTTCCTTGCAGAATCTGGATTGCAATTGTAAACCCCACCTTTCTCCAAATCCTCCAGTTTCCCCCTCCCCTTTTTTTAAAAAAATGAATTTTAGAGTACAAAATAGTTCAGGTGGCCTTATTAAAAGCAACTCTCATTCACCTCAAATCCATTATTTCGTTTTTAAAGCAGTTAACGTCCAATGCAGGGTTGTTGAAGAGAACTCGAGCGGAGCACGGGAGATTTGATTTCAAGACGTTGGTATATAACGCGGAGTTTCTAGTCCCTTACAATAAATAACACGTTTCCCTTTCAAGACTTATAAATGCGTACTCAAAGAGGGATGCAAAAATAAAGGTTGCCGTACGAGGCAGGCGTGATTATTAGTTCAAGCCCGCCCCCCCCCCTTCTTAGTTGGGGATCACAATGCACCAGTTCAAACCACTGAAATTATTTAAATTGCAATTTTTGTAATTCGGCAGGCCCTGTACGGGGTGTCGCTTTTCAGCCTGTTTGGGGCCCCTGTGGAAAAGCATTTAAAAAAATAATGTTCAACCCCTCGACTGGGAACCGAAATGAATTCTGTCTCATTTTTCTCCTCTGACTTTAATTTGAGGCTTTAATAACGCCACTTGTCAGGGTAAGCGGTTTGAAAAAGTTGATAAACAACAGCGCTTGAAAGGTTTTAACAAGGGTTGGCTCCCCTTCTCCTATTCGGTGGACTTTCTTTTTTTCCCCCTGAGAGAAATCTAATCCTGTTGGCTCATTGACTTCATTAGCCAAATAAATAAATAAATAAATAAATAAAAATGGGTTAAAAAAATCACTTTTTCCAAACATTATTTGAAAATAGACCTGTTTGTCTCATGGATGGCGGTCTTGAATGTTGAAAACTTCTCCTATTGTACTTCATTGCAAGTAGATTGTAGTTAGAGGACTTATAAAAAGGAGGGAGGGAGGGAAGGAAATTAGGAAGGAAGGAAGGAAAAGATGAAGGAAGGAAGAAAAGAAAAGAGAAAGAGGGAGGGAGGAGAGGAGAGGGAGGGAAGGGAGGAAGGAGAAGGGAGGGAAGGAAGGACAGACGGACGGAAGGAAAAGGGGAAGAGGAAGGAAAGAAGGAAGGAGAAGAGAAGGGAGGGAAGGAAGGAAGGGAAGGAAGGAAGTAAAAGAGGAAGGAAGGAAAGAAAAGAGGAAGGAGAAGAAAGGGAGGGAAGGGAGGAAGGAGAAGGGAGGGAAGGAAGGAAAGAAAAGCGAAAGGAAGGGAAGGAAACGAGGAAGGAAAGAAGAAAAGAAAAGAGGAAGGAAGGAAGAAGAGAGGTAGGGAAGGAAGGGAAGGAAGGAAAAGAGGAAGGAAGGAAAGAAAAGAGGAAGGAAGGAAAAGAGAGGGAGGGAAGGAAGGAAGGGAAGGAAACGAGGAAGGAAAGAAGGAAAGAAAAGAAGAGGAAGGAAGGAAGGAGGAGAGGGAGGGAAGGAAGGGAAAGAAGGAAAGAAAAGAGAAGGAGGTAGGAAGGAAGGAAAAGAGAAAGGAAGGAAGAAAAGAGAGAGTAAGGAAGGAAGGAAGAAGGAAGAAAAGGAAGGAAGGAAAGAGAAGGGAAAGAAAGAAAGAAAAAGAAAGAAAGAAAGAAAGAAAGAAAGAAAGAAAGAAGGAAGGAAGGATGACATGGTCTTCATGCCATGCTGCAGTCAATCTCCCACAGATTCTGTAGCACGATTTCCTTTTTTCTCTTCCAATTCTTTGACCGATCCTTCTTTTTCTGTGGGCGCAAAGCATTGTTTTGTATATCCTCCATCTGCTTACTTTGCTACACGATGACAGCCTGTCAATATATCATACGATCCACTAGTGGAGAGTCTTCATTTCGGCAGGGCTTCCTTGAGACCATTTGCTTCTCGGTTGGGTCTTTGGATGATTTGGAGTTTGGGGTTGAAAAAAAAAAAAAGTAGGAGATATGAAAAGTTGAACGAATTGATCCCTCCTGCGGGAAAGGGAGACGTTTGGATGAACGTTGGTCTCTCAAGAAAGCTGAAGGTGGCCTGGGGCCCTTCAAGCAAGATGGGCGAAGGAGAGATGAACTTAAGAGTTGAATCTTCTATAGTTCAGGTTTGGCAGGAAGTTGGTTCTTGGCCAACCAAACTTTCTTTGAAAGGAGAGGAACATCTCCTTTCCTGCAAGGGACTTTTCTCAAGATGGCTTGCAAGACAGGAGAACCTGAGGAGAAGACCAGGGTGGTTCTCCTTCTCCTTCTCCTTCTCCTTCTCCTTCTCCTTCTCCTTCTCCTCCTTCTCCTTCTCCTTCTCCTTCTCCTTCTCCTTCTCCTTCTCCTTCTCCTCCTCCTCCTCCTCCTCCTTCTCCTTCCCCTTCCCCTTCCCCTTCTCCTTCCTCTTCTTCTTCTTCTCCTCCTCCTTCTCCTTCCTCTTCCTCCTCCTCCTCCTCTTCTCCTCTTCCTCTTTCTCTTCTCCTCTTCCTCTTCCTCTTCTCCTCCTCCTCCTCCTCCTCCTCTCCTCCTCCTCCTCCTCTTCCTCCTCCTTCCTCCTTCCTCCTGAACAGAGATGGTTAATTCTGGAACCACCAGGTTAAAACTCAACACCCCTTCTTCGTACTTGGCTGATTTTTCGTCTTAACTCCTCATCCTGGACTCAAGACAGCTGCTGACAATCAGGCCTCAGGATTAGCTTATTCCTCCAAGACTTTTTGCTCATTATGATCATCAGAGTGTAAGAAGAAAAAAAAAAAAACAACCAGCTAGTCCTTCTGGGAAAAGGGGTTTATCTGTATGAACTCGCCCCCCCCCCCAAAATATCCATCCTGCCCATTTTCACTGAACCTTGACGAGGAGTTTTTTATTTAAAGTTCATCGCTTTAACAAGGAACTGATTTGGACTCTAGAATCCGTGAACTAATAAACGGAAAGGGATAAATCTTTCTTTCACCCCCGTTTTTGAGGGATTCAGTTCTTCTATTAATTTTACAAAAGGAAGGAGGATTAAAAAAAAAAAGAAGAAGAAGCTATTTTTATTTTATTTATCTTTTTGGGGGGGGCCTTAGCCCACAGCGAAGAGAGAAAAGGAAGACTTTCTCCAAGGACCCAATGGCTTTGGTTCAGTTGTCCATAATATATATATATATATTGCTCCTGGAAGCACGAAGCCGAGAACACCAGCCTGAAGATGACGAATGAGACTTCGTCGAAACGTCGCCAAGACACTTCCAATTTTACGTGGGAGAAGACCCGAATAACCAAAGACCTACATGCAAACACCCGCGAAAACCTGAGAAAACATATATATATATATATATATATATATATTCAGACTATATTTCATTAGTGCATTTTTAGAGCCTTTTATGGATTTTATGAACCTAATTGAGAAGGCTTTATATGTTCCCCACCTCTGCTCACACTGGCTTTCCTGACTGAATTTCTCTTTTATTTGCTGATTAACGGAGGCTCTCTCAGATCAGCCTGCTGCATCCTTCTTTAAGACCCTCTGTCTTAGTCAGCCATGGGCAATCAGCTTTGCCTTCCTGCTCTCTAGTCCTCTAAAAATAAAAATAAAAAATAATTTTGAATAAAAAACCGGGACTGGGACGGCGTGAATCACTCTCACAGCATAGCTCAGCCTTCTTATTCCAACTTCCCTTTTGAATAGAATAGAATACAATAGAATAGAATAGAATAACAATTGGAATGGAATGGAATGGAATGGAATGGAATGGAATGGAATGGAATAGAATAGAATAACAATTGGAATGGAATGGAATGGAATGGAATGGAATGGAATAGAATAGAATAGAAAGAATGGAATGGAATGGAATGGAATGGAATGGAATGGAATGGAATGGAATAGAATAACAATTGGAATGGAATGGAATGGAATGGAATGGAATAGAATAGAATAGAATAGAATAGAATAGAATAGAAAGAATGGAATGGAATGGAATGGAATGGAATGGAATGGAATGGAATGGAATGGAATGGAATGGAATGGAATGGAATGGAATAGAATAGAATAGAATAACAATTGGAATGGAATGGAATGGAATGGAATGGAATAGAATAGAATAGAATAGAATAGAATAGAATAGAATAGAATAGAAAGAATGGAATGGAATGGAATGGAATGGAATGGAATGGAATGGAATGGAATGGAATGGAATGGAATGGAATGGAATGGAATGGAATGGAATGGAATGGAATGGAATAGAATAGAATGGAATAGAATAGAATAACAATTGGAATGGAATGGAATGGAATAGAATAGAATAGAATAGAATAGAATAGAATAGAATAGAATAGAATAGAATAACAATTGGGAATGGAATGGAATAGAATAAGGGATAGAATAGAATAGAAATAGAATAGAAATAGAATAGAAATAGAAATAGAATAAGGGATAGAATAGAATAGAATAGAATAGAATAAGGGATAGAATAGGAATAGAATAGAATAGAAATAGAAATAGAATAAGGGATAGAATAGAATAGAATAGAATAGAATAGAATAGAATAGAATAGAATAGAATAGAATAAGGGATAGAATAAGGAATATAATAGAATTAGAATAGAATTGGAATAGGATAGGATAGGATAGGATAGAATAAGGGATAGAATAGAATAGGATAGGATAGAATAGAATAGAATAGAATAAGGGATAGAATAAGAGCCTTGGTAGTACAGTGGTTTAAGGCACCCTGTTATTAACACAGCTGCCTGCAATTACTGCAGGGTTCGAATCTCGCCAAGGCTCAAGGTTGACTCAGCCTTCCATCCTTTCTAAGGTAGGTGAAATGAGGACCCAGTTGTGGGGGCAATAAGCTGACTTTGTATAAATATACAAAAGGATGAAGGCTATTGCTGAGCATATTGCTGAGCACATTGTAAGCCGCCCTGAGTCTTCGGAGAAGGGCGGCATATAAATCAAATTAAAAAAAAAAAAGAATAGAATAGAATTAGAATAGAATAGAATAGAAATAGGATAGAATGGAATAGAAATGAAATAGGAATAGAATAGAATAGAATAGAATAGGGGATAGGATAGAATAGAAATAGAATAGAATAGAATTAGAATAGAAATAGAAATAGAATAAGGGATAGAATAGAATAGAATAGAATAGAATAGAATAGAATAAGGGATAGAATAAGGAATATAATAGAATTAGAATAGAATTGGAATAGGATAGGATAGGATAGGATAGGATAGGATAGGATAGGATAGGATAGAATAAGGGATAGAATGGAATGGAATGGAATGGAATAGAATATGCAATGAAACAAGAATAGAATAGAATAGAATAGAATAGAATAGAATAGAATAGAATAGAATAGAATAGAATAGAATTCTTTATTGACCAAGTGTGATTGGACACACAAGGAATTTGTCTTTGGTGCATAAGCTCTCAGTGTACTTAAAAAGACAAGATACATTCATCAAGAATCATAAGGTACAACACTTAATGATAGTCATAGGGAACAAATAAGCAATCGGGTCACAGTCATGCAGTCATAAGTGGGAGGAGACGGGTGGTAGGATCGATGAGAAGATTAATAGTAGTGCAGACTTAGTGAATAGTTTGACAGCGTTGAGGGAATTGTTTGTTTAGCAGAGTGCTAGCATGCAGGAAAAAACTGTCCTTGTGTCCAGTTGTTCTGGTGTGCAGTGCTCTATAGCGTCGTTTTGAGAGTAGAAGTTGAAACAGTTTATGTCCAGGATGCGAGGGGTCCGTAGATATTTTCCCAGCCCTCTTTTTGACTCGTGCAGTATCCAGGTCCTCCATGGAAAGCAGGTTGGTAGCCATTGTTTTTTCTGCAGTTCTATCTATCCGTTGAAGTCTGCATCTGTCTTGTTGGGTTGCATAACTTATCTGTGAATCACTCAGTTTTCCCCTGTGGGAATTATCCCCGGATACGCCCAGCTACAGCCAACAGACACCTGGGCACACAGGTTGCCGACACAGATGGCTGTTGATGGCTATGGGACGAGCTTCCGACTTAACTAGAATTTGCATCCAGCCGTCTCCAGAAATAAAACGAGAGACACTTAGGAGAGGGCTGGTGCGCCTGTCTGGGTATCTGCACACACAGATTTGTGTGTGTGTGTGTGTGTTGTTGTTGTTTTTTTGAAAGCCTAAGGGGCTGTGATGGAGGACTTGCTAAAACGCATGCCCTCCCATACAAAACGCTCAAGCAAAACAAAGCCAAATAAAAACAATGCATTTCCGAGACACTCCAGAAAAGGTACTTAGCCTCTCAAAAGGCTAATTAAATTATTCAGAAATAAAATTCCAGTTTAAAGTTGTAATTGGCATAATTAAGGAATTTTAAACAGGCGACGAATAAGTGCCACATAATTCCATCGGGAGAAAGCTGCCAAAAAAAAAAAAAGAGCCAGATTTGGCAGGAGCCCAGCTGATTATATATATATTTCTCTCCTTTCAATAGCTTTGCAAGATTTAATGGGTCACGGAGAGCATCCCAGATATCGTTTTATAACGTCGAGATGAGAATCCGGGCTGCAGGTTTTAATGGAGCCGTGGGTTTACTCCGCTGCAGGTTACCTTGGCAATTTCAATATCGGACATGTCTCAGTGGTGAAATCTAAAATTGGTTACTACCGGTTCTGTGGGCGTGGCACGGTGGTGGTGGTAGGTAATAGGACTGGGTGGGCATGGCCAATTTTTCTTTTTTTCTTTTTTTTACTTTTAAAACCTCTTCGGCGAGGAGGTTGTAAAAAAAATGCTTTCAAAAGGCTCTGACGATCAGGCAACTCAGCTGGGATCGTCAGAGGCTTTTAAAAGCATTTTTTCTACAACCTCTGTAAGTTGAGCTGAGCTGCTCAACTTACAACCAGTGGTGGGATTCAAATAGTTTAACAACCGGTTCTCTGCCCTAATGATGGGTGGGCATGGCCAGGGTGTGTGACAGGCAGCACTTGGCCTCCTGCACCCCACTGGGAGTTTCTCTTCTCTTTTCTCTTCTCTTTTCTCCTCCTCTCCTCTCCTCTCCTCTCCTCTCCTCTCCTCTCCTCTCCTCTCTTCTCCTCTTCCCTTCCCTTCCCTTCCCTTCCCTTCCCTTCCCTTCATTTCTATTGCTATTTCTATTTCTATTTTCTCTCTTCTCTTCTCTTCTCTTCTCTTCTCTTCTCTTCTCTTCTCTTCTCTTCTCTTCTCTTCTCTTCTCTTCTCTTCTCTTCATTTCCATTTCCATTTCCATTTTCTCCTCTCCCCTCCCCTCCTCTCCCCTCCCCTCCCCTCCTCTCCCCTTCCCTTCCCTTCATTTCTATTGCTATTTTCTCCTCTCCTCTCCTCTCCTCTCCTCTCCTCTCCTCTCCTCTCCTCTCCTCTCCACTCCACTCCACTCCACTCCTCTCCTCTCCTCTCCTCTCCTCTCCTCTCCTCTCCTCCTCCCTCCCCTCCCCTCCCCTCCCCTTCGTCCCAACCCCTCCCAAGTTGTGCTTGGATAAACGCACCAAAAATCTGTGTCCTGCAGCCCCTTCATTTCAGCACTAAGACTTACCAAAGCTTTTTTTTTTTTTTTTCGAGCAGCCTCTAATTTTGGACTTAAGCACGGGAGCCGTGGCCCCGTGGCCAAGATACCGGCTCCCCAGCTGTTTAGGGGATGAAGGATGGCAGCAGCTGGAACCTCAGTGGCAGGCTGCATCTACCCGGCCTTGGTTTCTGAGTTTAGCTAAACAAGCTCGACTAATCCCCACTGTCTGGGGGCATCCCCTGTCAAAATGCCTGGCCCCAGGCAAAAACCAGTCCTGCAGAAATGAAATCGGGGACTCGTCCGCCTCCCCCTGCCTGCTTAGCAGAGGCCTTTTCTCTCCCCCCCCACTTTTTTTTGGGGGGGGGAAATGGTCTTCAGAGAGAAAGAGGGGGGGGCTGGAGAGAAGCAGAATTTGCATAAGGCTCTTTGATCGAGAACTTTAGGAGTTTGGAGAAGATGGTGGCTTGTCAATTGAATGAAGAACCTATAGGAGAATCCTTGAATGACCTAATGGGGGGGGGGCGGAAAAGGGGAGGGGGATAGGAGGGGGTTAGAGGGGGGAGCCAGGGGGGGAGGAGAGGAAGAGAGGGAGGGGAGAGAGGGCCCTGCTGCATTGTCTAACATCTGCTCTCCTCGTTAGTTTTTGTTCTTGGCAATTCTATGCGGACTTCGGAGACGAATTGAGTGGTGGGGGACAACTCTCTCTAATCTTCCTTCTGAATATTTATGCAAGGTTGGTGGGGGGGAGAAGAGAGAGGCACTAAGCTGTCCCTCCCCACCTCACTCTTTTTCTCTCTTCCCCCCTCCCCTTCCGATGTCATGCTTTGGAAGCCATGCAACTTTTCCAAAAACTGAGCCTTGTGGCTCAGCAGACTAATAGCATTGTGATTAACACGAGCTGCCTGCAATTACTGCAAGTTCGAATCTCGCCAGGCTCAAGGTTGACTCAGCCTTCCATCCTTTCTAAGGTGGGTAAAATGAGGACCCAGTTTGTGGGGGGCAATAAGCTGGACTTTGTATAAAATATACAAAAATATGAAGGCTATTGCTTAACGCATTGTAAGCCGCCCTGAGTCTCTGGAGAAGGACGGCATATAAATCAAATTAAAAAAAATAATCGATGTTTGTGAGGATGTGTAAAAAAGCTGTTTTGCCTTTTATTGGGCAGTTTGGAGCGAGATTAATTAGAATTAGAAAAATTAGAAAAAACAATGGCTACCAACCTGACTTCCACGGAGGACCTCTATACTGCACGAGTCAAAAAGAGGGCTGGGAAAATATCTACAGGACCCATCACATCCTGGACATAAATTGTTTCAACTCCTACCCTCAAAACGACATTATGGAGCATACCAGAACAACTAGACACAAGGACAGTTTTTTCCCGAACGCCATCACTCTGCTAAACAAACAATTCCCTCTACACTGTCAAACTATTCACAAAGCCTGCATTACTATTAATCTTCTCTTCCTTACTAGTATCTTACTCTTCCCATTTATGACTATAACCATGTTGCTTGTATCTTTCAATTTATATTGTTTTTATTTGTTTTCCTAGTATGATTTGTTAGCTTATTAGTAACCTTGAATATCACAAAGTTGTTGTATCTTTTTATTCTTGACAAATGTATCTTTTCTTTTTATGTACCCTGAGAGCTTATGCACCAAAGACAAATTCCTTGTGTGTCCAATCACACTTGGCCAATAAAGAATTCTATTCTATTCTATTCTATTCTATTCTATTCTATTCTATTCTATTCTATTCTATTCTATTCTACTCCATTCCATTCCAGTCCAGTCCACATTCTATTCTGTTCTGTTCTGTTCTGTTCTGTTCTGTTCTGTTCTGCTCTATTCTACTCCAGTTGGGCATGGAATTTCAGTTGTAAACCAGGATGGGAGACACCTATCCCACCTGTTTTATCATTGTCTTCACAGCATTTGGAAGTTGGACTTGTGGCCCTTAAGAAAGAGAGAGAAGAGAAAGAGAGAAAGGAGACAGAGGGAAAATTGGAAAGAGAGAGATAGAAACAGACAGACAGAGAGAAAGAGAGAGAAGAGAGGAAAGAGAGAGAGAGGAGAGAGAAAGAGAGGAGAGAGAGAAAGACAGAAAGAGAGGAGAGAAAGAGAGAGAGGAGACAGAAAGAGATAGATAGAAACAGACAGAGAAAGAGAGAGAAGAGAGGAAAGAGAAAGAGAGAAGATAAAGAGAGGAGAACAAGAGAGGAGAGAGAGAGAGAGACAGAAATGAGAGAGAGAGAAAGAAAAAGAGAGGAGACAAGAGAAACAGAAAGAGAGAAAGAGAAGAGAAAAAGAGAAGAGACAGAAGAAACAGAAAGACAGAAATGAGTGAGAGAGAGGAGAGAGAAAGAGAAAGAGGAGAGAGAGAAAGAGAAAGAAAGACGAGAGAAAGAAGAGAGAGAAAGAAGGAGAGAAAAAGAAAAAGGCAGAAAGAGAGAGAGAAAGAGAGAGAAGAGAGGAAAGAGAGAGAGAGGAGAGAGAAAGAGAGGAGAGAGAGAAAGACAGAAAGAGAGATAGAAGCAGACAGAGAGAAAGAGAGAGAAGAGAGGAAAGAGAAAGAGAAGATAAAGAGAGGAGAGCGAGAGAGAAGAGAGAGAGAGAAAGACAGAAATGAGAGAGAGAGAAAGAGAAAGAAAGACGAGAGAAAGAAGAGAGAGAGAAAGAAGGAGAGAAAAAGAAAAAGGCAGAAAGAGAGAGAGAGAGAAAGAGAAAGAAAGACGAGAGAAAGAAGAGAGAGAGAAAGAAGGAGATAAAAAGAAAAAGGCAGAAAGAGAGAGAGAGAAAGAGAAAGAAAGACGAGAGAAAGAAGAGAGAGAGAAAGGAGATAAAAAGAAAAAGGCAGAAAGAGAGAGAGAGAAAGAGAAAGAAAGAGACGAGAGAAAGAAGAGAGAGAGAAAGGAGAGAAAAAGAAAAAGGCAGAAAGGGAGAGAGAGAAAGAGAGAGAGAGGAGAGAGAAAGAGAGGAGAGAGAGAAAGACAGAAAGAGAGATAGAAACAGACAGAGAGAAAGAGAGAGAAGAGAGGAAAGAGAAAGAGAAGATAAAGAGAGGAGAGCGAGAGAGAAGAGAGAGAGAGAAAGACAGAAATGAGAGAGAGAGAAAGAGAAAGAAAGAGAGAAAGAAGAGAGAGAGAAAGAAGGAGAGAAAGAAAGAGAAAGGCAGGAAGAGAGAGAGAGAAAGAGAGAAGAGAGAGAAGAGAGAGAGAAAGTTGTGTGTGTGTTTAAAGCATTTTGCTTTTTTATGTTTTTCTGCCACCGTGCTGCGAAGGAGAGCCGGGCAGACGCCATGGATTTCTAAGATCACATCTGCCAGCTCGGGGGAGTGCGTCTGTGTCTGTGTGTGTCCCAGGAGGAGGGCCACCGAGCGCTGAATTCAAGGCAGAGCCATTATTTCTGCTTTGGCTGGCGTTGTATCGGGGGGGGGGGGTATGAAACCTCAGGCAGATCGCAGCCTTTCCGCTGAGTAATGCCCAAGCTGGATTGAAAGGACTGCTGGCCTTAGGGGGTAGATTTGAAGGCACAGGCCCAATTAAATTTAAAAATTCAAGGATTGTCAAAACTGGTAATGAACAAGAGTTACACATACACACACCCCACGCAAACACGCACGCGGGGAGCGGCTTCGAGTGGGAGCGTTTAAAGTTGTCCATCTGTGTACCCGTTTGCGAACGGCATGGTTAAAAATCGAAACGTTTTCAAGCTTGTTGTGAAGAAAAAAAAAAAACCCTCTTCCTAAAACCGGCTGGATTACAGGTAGTCCTCGATTTACGTCCGCAGTGGAGCCCAGGATTTCTGTTGCGAAAGTGAGAACATTTGTTAAGCGAGTTTTGCCCCATGCTGCGTCCTTTCTTGCCACGGTTGTTAAGTGAATCTGGCTTCCCCATGGCTTCTTCTCAGAAGGTCGCAAAAGGGGATCATTGCGACTGTCATAATATGAGTCAGTTGTCACACATATGCATATAAATCTTGTGATCACAGGGATGGGACCATGGACACCATCACCTTCATTTAACGACTCCATAATCCCTTGCGGGGTGGAGTCTGGGCAATGGAATGGAACTAACAGAGAGTTTTTAGTGGCTGGATGCCTTTCTTGTCGCCAATGCAGAGTTTTGTTCAGCAGATATATTCTCAGAGAAATATCTGCCTCTAACCTAGGATCGAACTCACAGCCTCCTGATTGTGAGGCAAGAGCTCCACCTCTAGGCCACCGCACCACTCCGATGGGACAACGGTCATAAATGTGAAAAATTGTCCTAAGTCACTTTTTTCAGTGCCGTTGTATCTTTGAACGGTGTTCTGCCCCGGCTATGGACCCCAAAGAACGCAGCACACACAAAGTCAGTTCAAACCTTAGTTTACTAAATAAACCAGTTTTTTTACAACAACGGCTGTTAAATAACTGCATTAACAGCCGCCAAGAATTCAAAGAATAATAACTGAAAGCTTACTGTGGTTGGCAGAATGCCCAGAAGCAATTTGCAGGAAGCTGATAAGATAAGCAAGACAAGACACGAAGGTATGTGAACAAAGTTGTTCCCTGCAAATTGCTTCAGTCGGCGTTCCTCCTTAAATAGGCTAGGGGAGTGGCCAATTAGCCCCAAGCCTTACTCTTGAGGAGACCTCCTCCTGAGGAGTCACTTTTGGCAGCTCTGCATGCCCGTGCATTGAGAAGAGGCTCCTTCTTTTCGTCCTCTTCACTTAAGGGAGCTTCTGGAAGTTCTGAAGGCCCTGGCACCACATCTTCTCCAGCCTCCTCATTGTCCGACTCGTGTGTCAGCTGCACAGGCTGCTGGCACAGCACCACACCAGCCTCCTCGCTGTCGGAATGAGCTACTAGCTGCAGAGGCCGCTGACGGGC
Organism: Arizona elegans; assembly: GCA_022577455.1. Classification (NCBI taxonomy): domain Eukaryota; kingdom Metazoa; phylum Chordata; class Lepidosauria; order Squamata; family Colubridae; genus Arizona; species Arizona elegans. The sequence continues at coordinate 3,438,292 of JAKOOJ010000031.1, read as the reverse complement.
CACAACAAATGGCCACTAAATGAACTGTTGTAAAACGAGGACTACCTGTATAACCCAAGCTTTTATCCCTGAGAATCTCTATAGGCATTGTATCTTAGAGTGCTTAAAGAAACCAGCAAATGCATTGGTCAGAACCATTGACTACAATTTTGGAGGCCTTCTGGAGTACAGGAGACATCAAAAACGGTTCCAGTCTTTAAAAATCAAGAGGGGGAAAGTGGATCTAGGAAATTACAGACTGATCGGCTTCACATCCATACCTGGGAAGATCTACCTGGGTGGGTTTACGAGTGCTTTTTAAAAAAAAGAACAAAGTTGAAAGTAGGAAACCAGCTTGGGTTTGTTAAAAATAAATCATGCCAGAGATCACCTTACTGCTTTTTCGGGAGACCACGTGGCTAGATTAGTAGACCGAGGACATGCTCTAGATGTAGTATATCTTGAATTCATAAGGCATTTGATAATTATCAATCAGAATAGAGCTGGAAGGGGTCTTGAAGGTCTTCTAGACCAACCCCTTACTCAAGCAGGAGACCCTATACCCGTGATGGCGAACGTATGTGGCACGTGTAGCCATATCGATGGGCACGCGAACTCAGCTCTGGCACGCATGCACACGCCAGCCAGCTGATTTTCGGGCCTTCTGGGCCCACCAGAAGTAGGGAAACAGGCTGTTTCCTGCCTCTGGAGGGCCTCGGAGTGGTAGTGGGGAAGGCCCATTTTCTCTCTCCCCAGGCTCCAGAACCTTTCTAGGAGCTTGGGGAGGGTGAAAACGGCCTTCCCACCCCCCGGAGGCCCTCCAGAGGCCAGAAACGGCCCATTTGCCAACTTCCGGTGGGACTTCACTGTTAGGAAGTTTCTCCTCAGTTCTAGGTTGCTTCTCTCATTGATTAATTTCCATCCGTTGCTTCTTGCAACTTAGAACTAAGGAGAAATTTCTTGACCGTGAGAACAGTTAACCGGTGGAACAACTGGCCTGCAGAAGTTGTGAATGCTCCAACACAGGAAGTTTCTAAGAAGATGTTGGATAACCATTTGTCTGAAGTGGTGTAGGGTTTCCTGCCTGGGCAGGGAGTTGGACTAGAAGACCTCCAAGGTCCCTTCCAACTCTGTTATTCTCTTCTCTTCTCTTCTCTTCTCTTCTCTTCTCTTCTCTTCTCTTCTCTTCTCTTCTCTTCTCTTCTCTTCCCTTCCCTTCCCTTCCCTTCCCTTCCCTTCCCTTCCCTTCCATTCCAAATTCTATTTTTATTTCTAATTCATTCCATTTCTATTCTATTCTATTCTATTCTATTCTATTCTATTCTATTCTATTCTATTCTATTCTATTCTATTCTATTCTATTCTATTTTAAAACAACATATTTTAGAAACCAAGCCAATAGAATTCTATTCTGTTCTCCTCTCCTCTCCTCTCCTCTCCTCTCCTCTCCTCTCCTCTCCTCTCCTCTCCTCTGTTATTTATTTATTTATTTATTGGTTCGATTTATATGCCGCCCTTCTCCAGAGACAATGTGTTAAGCAATAGCCTTCATACTTTTGTATATACCTGCCTAGTGGGGCTTTTGCCCCCCCCCCCCAGTGGTGTTGTTTTTTATACAAAGTCAGCTTATTGCCCCCACAAACCGGGTCCTCATTTTACCTACCTCGAAAGGATGGAAGGCTGAGTCAACCTTGAGCCTGGTGAGATTTGAACTCGCAGTAATTGCAGGCAGTTGACAGCTAAGCGCTTTAGTCCGCTGCTCCACCAAGGCTCCGTCTTGTTATTTGTTAGCAAATGAGAAGTGAGGTGACCATCGCTAATACTAGTAAACCTCCCAGAAGGGATAGGAAATAAAGAGGGGTAAATCAGAGAAGGTGACGTGGTAAGGGGAATCAAAAGCTTAGCTTCTTATCGGCTCTCCCATTCTTAACACAGTGGAGTTCATCTTTAATCTTCGCAGCCAGAACTGATGCACCCTAACTGAAGATCAAACTTTCAGCTCTTCCCTTGAGAAAGGCAATGGCCCACTTCTCCTTCTCCTTCTCCTTCTCCTTCTCCTTCTCCTTCTCCTTCTCCTTCTCCTTCTCCTTCTCCTTCTCCTTCTCCTTCTCCTTCTCCTTCTCCTTCTTCTCCTTCTCCTTCTTCTTAATTGAATTTCTATACTGCCCTTCTCCCGAAGGGCTCAGGGTGGTGAACAGAATAAGATTTCATATACATATAATAATTTTTTTAAAAATAAACAGTAAATAATAAATTGAGTCAACTTAGTGTATCTGCTAAGACCTTGGCATAGAATGTAGATGTTTATGCTAGGCTTGCTTGTTGAAACCGAAAGGTCTTCAGGGCACGTCGGAAAGTGCGAAGATCTGGGATTATTCGTATTCCAGGGGGTATTTTGTTCCAAAGAGTAGGTGCCCCCACAGAGAAGGCTCTCTCCCTTGGAACTACTAGACGACATTGTTTTAATGATGGGACTATGAGTAGGCCTACTCTGTGAGAGCGTATTGGTTGGTGGGAGGTTATCGGTTGCAGCAGGTGGTCTCGTAAGTACTCAGGTCCTAAGCCATGGAGCACTTAAAGGTAAGAACCAACACCTTGAAGCGCACTCGGAAGGCCACCGGAAGCCAGTGCAGCTCGCGTAGAAGAGGTGTTACATATGAGCACCATGTTGCTCCCATAATTACTCGTGCGGCCGCATTCTGGACCAGTTGGAGCTTCCGGGTGCACTTCAAGGGGAGCCCCATCATTGAAGTGATCAAGTCTTCCTCCCCTTTTCCTTTCTCCGTTCAAAGATGTCCTGTCCGTAGAGAAGCAGAGGTTGAACTTTCTTCTCAGGAACCTTCAGTGGCTAAGACGCTGAGCTTGTTGATCAGGAAAGGTCGGCAGTTCGGCGGTTCAAATCCCTCCTGCGTGAGCACGGGGTTGGACTAGATGACCTTCAAGGTCCCTTCGAACTCTGTTACTGTTACATGAAATGTCCTCCTTGGCCAGACGAACTTCTCCTCTTGTCCTAGTCTTGAGCTGCTTCCTTTTTTTTTTTTTTAATTTGATTTATATGCCGCCCTTCTCCAGAGACTCAGGGCGGCGTTAAGCAATAGCCTTCATCCTTTTTTGTATATTTATACAAAGTCAGCTTATTGCCCCCACAATCTGGGTCCTCAATTTACCTACCTTAGAAAGGATGGAAGGCTGAGTCAACCTTGAGCCTGGCGAGATTCGAACCTGCAGTAATTGCAGGCAGCTGGTCTTAATAACAGGGTGCTTTAGACCACTGTACTACCAAGGCTCTTGAGCTAGAATCACGAAGAAGAGTGGATGGACTCGTTTTGTTGAGCTTTCTTCCCGGCGAAGGATCTGGTGGGCTCCAGTTGCTCGGGGGGGGGGGGGACGTGGGGGGGGTCCCAAGGGAGCAGCCTTTCTGTCGTTGCCGCGGCTCATTTATTTTGAAACCTATGGTGCTGAAACCCAGCCCAATCAATGCCTCCCGATACGGTGTCCGTCCGCCGTTCGCGGGATCGATGGGGAAGGGATTTCAGAAGGCTCACCTGGGATTCGAATGTCAGCGGTGTTTTGATTATGAAAAGAAGGGGAACCAGAGAAGGGGCAGCGGGAGGGGGAGGGCGGCGGGGGACGACGACAGACAGGGTTAGAAGCAGGTGGCAAATATCGGAGGGCCAGGGGTGAGACGGGTGGGGCTGGATCCTGGGGGAGAGCTGTTCACGCTTTGTGCTTCAAGGGCAGTGGCTGCCTGGTATGGATTTCTCCTGCCCTGTCTCGCATCACCCAGAGCTCATTAAAATGTTAAAACATGAAACGGCGTGTAAAAATAATAAAAAAAAGATATAAACTTGGTGTTCGCCGGGATTCGAGCAAGGATTAAGAAAGCACAGCGTCCTTCAGAGGGAAAGCAGCTTTTCCTTTCATTTGGTGTAGTGGTGTGAAAGAAATTCAGTGGAAACTAATCAAGGAGAGAAGCAACCTAGAACTAAATGAAGGAGAAACTTCCTGACATTGAGAACAATTAATCCGTGGAACAGAAGCTGCCTCCAGGAGTTGTGGCTGCTCCATCACTGGAGGTTTCATATATATATAATATCTATATAGAAGACCTCCCAAGCGCCCTTCCAACTCTTCTGCAGTTGCAGAACGGAGAACCTTGGTTGAGTCTGCAGGTCTTCCAGTTTCTGACCTTCAGGCCTGCTGTGTTCAGTCTACAAATGAAAGAAGAAGAAGTTTCTCAAAGTAGCATCAAGTTGAGGATCTTCTAACCAGGTGTGAAGGTTGCAGGTTGACTGCAGGTTGACTGCAGGTTGACTGGGTGACGTCTGCACGTTGACTGGGTTTGCCCAATCTGCTGTGTTGTCCCCTGTGGAATATTTCTCAGGCACTGAGCACGTCTCCCAGTGAGAAAGTAGAACTGGAAGCTTGGACCTTCTGAGTGGGCTAGTTTACATGGCCTCTGATGTCCTTTTGGCCACTGTTAAGGATATTGGTGTTGTGTTACCAACCAGCAGAGTAAATGCACAAGGAAACGTTGCTGAGAGCAATGAATAAGAGTTATGCAAACTGGTTTATCAAAAGTTTACTTTATAGTAGAAAAACAGTCTCATAGTCTTTAAACAAATTCCAAGTCTTTGCCAAGTAAATCAGTCCAGTAGTTACAGAATCTTCTTACCCAACAAACAGTAGTTGGTTAGAATAACAAACTCACTCTGGTTCACAAACCACGATGGTAGCAGATCCATCAAACGATGATAGCAACTCCACACACTATGGTAGCTTATCATACTCTGGTAGCATATCACATCAGCTTCATACACAATGGCAGCCTATCATAGCAGCAACTGAACACTTTACAATACCTTGCTTAAATACTCTCACAACCAGTCATTATCTAATTACAGCATGACTCAGCATTACAATGATTCAGCAGTAAAGCCTTAAAGTCACATAATACATATTCATATTAAACTCACAGAACACATATATTGCCTGGACAACTTGTTAGGCTCAAATCATATCCTAACAGCCACAATTTGCTGCATCCTGGGAGATTGGAAGCAATCTGATTAGATAAAACCTCATGCTGAGCAGACTTGCACAGGATTTGGACTTCTGTGGTGACCCCTAGGACATCTCCAATGTGTGGACTAGAAGAAGTAAAGACACGTTCAGAAAGGATAACAGAACAGAATAACAGAGTCGGAAGGGACCTTGGAGGTCTTCTAGTCCAACCCCCTGCTTAGGCAGGAAACCCTCCACTACTTCAGACAAATGGCTATCCAACCTCTTCTTAAAAACTTCCAGTGTTGGAGCATTCACAACTTCTGGTGGCCAGTTGTTCCACTGATTAATTGTTCTGACTGTCAGGAAATTTCTCCTTAGTTCTAGGTTGCTTCTCTCCTTGATTAGTTTCCACCCATTGCTTCTCACTTCCATTAAACACCAGGGGGACCTGTTCCTAAAGATACCAAGGAGGGGAAAATTGACTTGGAGAAGACCTCTACCTTTTTGAGAGACATACTTTCGCATCCGGCGTAGTCTAGTTTAATGTCTAGTTTAATGAAAAGGAGGACCGGAGGTGACATGATAGCAGTCTTCCAATATCTCAGGGGCTGCCCCAAAGAAGAGGGAGTCAAGCTATTCTCCAAAGCACCTGAAGGCAGGACAAGAAGCAATGGGTGGAAACTAACCAAGGAGAGAAGCAACTTAGAACTAAGGAGAAATTTCCTGACAGTTAGAACAATTAACCAGTGGAAAAACTGGCCTCCAGAAATTGTGAATGCTCCAACACTGGAAATTTTAAAGAAGAGGTTGGATAACCATTGGTCTGAAGTGGTGTAGGGTTTCCTGCTTAAGCAGGGGGTTGGACTAGAAGACCTCTAAGGTCCCTTCCAAATCTGTTTCTTCTGTAGTCTATAAGCTCAATAACACCTCTGAAAACTTCAGGAAAGTTTCAGTTCTGCCCGAGTCCTCAGTATTATTATTATTATTATTATTATTATTATTATTATTATTATTATTATTATTATTATATTTTAAAGAGTATTAGACACCATCTTTTTTTTGTGTGACATGCTTCGTGTCCAAAACTGGCTCTAAAGTAGCTGAAAATAGGAAAATATTGAACGTTAAAATGCTCTGGAAGTTCCTGAGCCGCCCTGGGTGAATAGGCGGCAATGCAAATATCCCAAATAAATAACTGAAAATAAAACAAATGCATCTTTTCCTGTGAATAATTCAAACTGTGTTCAAATTCCAGTGGCAGGGAGTTTTGAGATCCCATAATAGATCCCATAATAGATTTGGGTTGTTTTTTTTTTTTTGGGCTGGATCCCACGTGCGTTGCAAGCTGTCATAAGCGATCCTTCTGCTGTCTAAAACTGCTTCTCGTTTTCCTAAAGAGCGATTATGAACTCTGCAAGGGCCAGTTTTGGTAGCAAACGTACGTTCCTTTCTCCCCTTTTCTTGTTTTTAACTATTTTGTTAAAGCCCAGGTCCTTTGAACGTGGCTAGTTTTCCCTCCTCCTCTCCTCTCACCCACCCCCCACCATCTCTGGAAGCCCCCCAGCTCATTTGAGGAGGGAGCGTTTGACTTTGTAAGCGTGAAGGAATGGGGCAGCCCTGATCGAATGGTTTGGGTGGTGGGATTGCCAGACTGTCGATATGTTTCCAGCACCATTAAATGGACGATTAGATTGATGTGGCTTATTTGTTAAATAATGGAGGGGGGATTTAAAAATAAATGAAGCATGGAGCATCCGTTCCGCGAGCACACAATTTATTATTACTGGTCCGGAAAAAGCTCTGTATTACGGAGATCAATGGGTAATTTTAACAAGTGTGCTAAGGTTGGTTTTGGGAAGGAAGAGGGAGGGAGGGAGGAAGGAAAGGAAGAGGAAGGGAAGGGAAGGAAGGAAGGGGAAGGGAGGGAGGGAGGAAAAGAAGGGAGGAGAGAGAGAGGGAGGGAGGGAAGGGAAAAGATAAGAAGGAAAGGGAGGGTGGGTGGGAAGGAAACTAACAGGGAAGGAAGGAAAGAGAAAGGGAGAGAGGGAAGGAAGGAATGGAGGGAGGGAGGAGAAAGGAATGGATGGGTAGAAGGGAGGGAAGGAAAAGAGATGAGACGAGGGAAGGAGGGAAGGAAGGCAAAGGGCATGGAAGGAAGGAAAAGAGGGGATGGACGGAAGGAAGGAAGGAAGGCAAAGGGGATGACAGGGAGGAGGGAAGGAAGGAAGGAAGGAAGGAAGGAAGGAAAGGAAAGGAAAGGAAAGGAAAGGAAGACGGAGTGGAAGATGTGTAGAAAAGTTTCTACATGCTTTCCTTCTAAGGGAAACTTTTTCCCCTCTCGGCCAACCTGGTTCCTAGGATACGAGGGGGGAGGAGGAGGAGGAGGCCAAAGATCCCCGTCACTAGTCCTGGTGGCATTGCTGGTCACCATATGTTGGGGTCAGAGAGCCTCCCCGGAGGCGACTTAGCGCTAGGCCAGCCCCATCGCTTCCCCCCCTACCCAGGGTTGCCGCGGCAGCTCCCCCCACCCTCACTGCTTACCCATGTGTGACTCTTGATTAATTTTTCATTTTTAATGAAGTTTGATCATGTTTGTTCTCACACATGATTGACTGGCGGCTCTTTCTCCTTCCGTGTAATTGATAAAGCATATTTCTCTTCGTCTGTCTCTGCTTTCTGCGGGGCAGAGTTTGCGAGATTGCTGTTTCTGTGTGGTTAACGTCAGATTTATTGGTCCCTTCGGAGGATTAAATTATCTCTCTCCTCCCCACCCTCCCTCCCTCTCTCGCCCTTCTCTTCTCTCCGCAGGAAATTCTGCCCACGGTGGCCAAGTTCTGTTTCCCTTTCTACGTGGACAGGTAAGGTTGAGTTCCTAGAGACATTATAAGAAAGAAAGAAAGAAAGAAAGAAAGAAAGAAAGAAAGAAAGAAAGAAAGAAAGAAAGAATAAAATTGTGCCAGATAATAAAGATCAGGTCATTCTTAAGGCTCTTCCTAAACCTCTTTTAAAAGGATCTTTAGTGAAGGTTGAGTTCCTAGAGACGTTATCAGAAAGAAAGAAAGAAAGAAAGAAAGAAAGAAAGAAAGAAAGAAAGAAAGAATAAAATTGTGCCGGATATTAAAGATCAGGTCATTCTTAAGGCTCTTCCTAAACCTGTTTTAAAAGGATCTTTAGTGAAGGTTGAGTTCCTAGAGACGTTATAAGAAAGAAAGAAAGAAAGAAAGAAAGAAAGAAAGAAAGAAAGAAAGAAAGAATAAAATTGTGCTGGATATTAAAGATCAGGTCATTCTTAAGGCTCTTCCTAAACCTCTTTTAAAAGAATATTTAGTGAAGGTTGAGTTCCTAGAAATGTTATCAGAAAGAAAGAAAGAAAGAAAGAAAGAAAGAAAGAAAGAAAGAAAGAATAAAATTATGCCAGATAATAAAGATCAGGTCATTCTTAAGGCTCTGCCTAAACCTGTTTTAAAAGGATCTTTACTGAAGGTTGAGTTCCTAGAGACGTTATCAGAAAGAAAGAAAGAAAGAAAGAAAGAAAGAAAGAAAGAAAGAAAGAATAAAATTGTGCCGGATAATAAAGATCAGGTCATTTTTAAGGCTCTGCCTAAACCTGTTTTAAAAGAATCTTTAGTGAAGTGTTTAATTTTTTTTAAAAAAAATTGTATTATCTAAAGACAAATCTATTTCCTTTTTTTTTCCCCCTTCCTGCGACATTGTCTTAGAAATTATTTACATTCTGCTGTTAACGTTGTGTAGTTTTTAACAACTGTGGTTTTGTTTGGTTTTTTTGGGTGGGTAATTCTGCAAATGAGGTGATTTGCAACGAATTTAAGAGTTTTGAATTTGCTCCTTGCACACATCGTTGCCCAAAATGGGTGGGTGATTTCCAGCAACTGTCCATAACTCTCCCTTTCTTCTCCGTCCTTCTCGTTGTCAAACGCTCTTTTGGCTTCTCTTCATTATTGCGTGGCATTGATGTCTTTGCTGCAATGTCTTGCGTCAAAATTGTGCGGGTGGCTGCAAGGAGTGGAGTTTAGTGTCGCTACGGGGCAGGTAGATTCAATAAGAGGGAGACAAGGAGGAATAAATAAATGGTCCTGCTGAAGTGTTTTCTCTTACTTTCTGTGGGAGAGAAGAGAAGAGAACAGAATGAATAGACTAGAATAATAGACTAGACTAGACTAGACTAGAAGAATAGAATAGAATAGAATAGAATAGAATAGAATAGAATAGAATAGAATAGAATAGAATAGAATAGAATACGGAATGGAATGGAATGGAATGGAATGGAATGGAGTAAGGATTGTACTGGACTGGAATAGAATAAAATAAGAGTAGAATAGAGTAGAATTATAGAATATAATAACAGAATAGAGTAGAGTAGAGTAGAAGAGAATAGAATAGAATAGAACACAGAATGTAGAACAGAATGGAATGGAATATAATGGAATGGAATGGAATGGAATAAGGACTGTTCTGGACTGGAATAGAATAAAATAAGAGTAAAATAGAGTAGAATTATAGAATATAATAACAGAATAGACTAGGCTAGACTAGACTAGACTAGACTAGACTAGACTAGACTAGAGAACAGAATGTAGAACAGATTGGAATGGAATGGAATAAGGACTGTTCTGGTCTGGAATAGAATAAAATAAGAGTAGAATAGAGTAGAATTATAGAATATAATAACAGAATAGAGTAGAATAGAATAGAATAGAATAGAATAGAATAGAATAGAATAGAATAGAATACGGAATACGGAATACGGAATACGGAATACGGAATGGAATGGAATGGAATGGAATGGAATGGAATGGAATGGAATGCAATGGAGTAAGGATTGTACTGGACTGGAATAGAATAAAATAAGAGTAGAATAGAGTAGAATTATAGAATATAATAACAGAATAGAGTAGAGTAGAGTAGAGTAGAAGAGAATAGAATAGAATAGAACACAGAATGTAGAACAGAATGGAATGGAATATAATGGAATGGAATGGAATGGAATAAGGACTGTTCTGGACTGGAATAGAATAAAATAAGAGTAAAATAGAGTAGAATTATAGAATATAATAACAGAATAGACTAGACTAGACTAGACTAGACTAGAGAACAGAATGTAGACCAGATTGGAATGGAATGGAATAAGGACTGTTCTGGTCTGGAATAGAATAAAATAAGAGTAGAATAGAGTAGAATTATAGAATATAATAACAGAATAGAGTAGAATAGAATAGAATAGAATAGAATAGAATAGAATAGAATAGAATAGAATAGAATACAGAATATAGAACAGAATGTAGAACAGAATGGAATTGAATATAATGGAATGGAATGGAATGGAATAAGGATTGTACTGGACTGGAATAGAATAAAATAAGAGTAGAATAGAGTAGAATTATAGAATATAATAACAGAATAGAGTAGAGTAGAGTAGAGTAGAATAGAATAGAATAGAATAGAATAGAATAGAATAGAATAGAATAGAATAGAATAGAATACAGAATGTAGAACAGAATGGAATGGAATATAATGGAATGGAATGGAATAAGGACTGTTCTGGACTGGAATAGAATAAAATAAGAGTAGAATAAAGTAGAATTATAGAATATAATAACAGAATAGAGTAGAGTAGAGTAGAGTAGAATAGAATAGAATAGAATAGAATAGAATAGAATAGAATAGAGAATAGAGAACAGAATGTAGAACAGAATGGAATGGAATATAATGGAATGGAATGGAATGGAATGGAATAAGGACCGGACCAGACTGGAATAGAATAAAATAAAATAAGAGTAGAATAGAGTAGAATTATAGAATAGAATAACAGAATATAATAGAATTACAGAAAAGAATAGAATAACAGAAGAGAAGAGAAATTGGAAGAGAAGAGAGGAGAGGAGAGGAGAGAAGAGGAGAGGAGAGGAGAGAAGAGAAGAGAAGAGGAGAGAAGAGAAGAGAAGAAAAGAAATTGGAATAGAATAGAATAGAAATTGAAATTGAAATAGAATAAAATAATGTAGACATAGAAATAGAATGGAGAGTAAAGAATGGATTGGAATGTCTCTGGAGCCCACCACACCTTGAAGAAGTGGCACGCTCGATTGCCAGGGATGGGGGAGACCCTTCTGAAACGGGACGGGAAGAATGACATCTCCTATGTCCAGGGCTAAGCTTTGGCCCCTTCAGTGCAGGAGAAGAACATCTGAAGAAGTTTGCGAAAGATGGTAGAAGAACATTGTGGTGAAAAAAGGCTGCCTGGAAAGCTGGAGCTGGATGGGTTTTTCTCCGTTTCACTCCTTGGGTTCCTCCCAAATATCCTCCCAGAAAAGACCCACAACTCATGTCTTTTTGGGAGGATCTTCAAGAACCATGAGGAGGATGACAAGCGGGCAGGGGCTGGGCATCGTAGCGCCCCTACCTGAAGGCTTCATGGGGTCGGCACTCAATTCTTTCTCCAGCAACCCCGCTCCTTCTTCGGTTGCATAGTCTTTCGAATCCCCCCCTCCGCTAGGGTGCAAAGTGGGGGTCTCCCAGTCCCGTTCCCCCCCCCCCGGGGTAACTCAGGGCTGTAATTTTCCCATGCTGGGGGAAGGCAGCATTCATGGAAAAACGCCGGCAAAGCCGCTAAAGACATTAAAATACCCATTATGTATTTTCCCCCTCTGCACGCCACTCAGGAAACGCCGGCTGCAAGTAATCGGCTCTTCTCAGGGTATAAAACAAACTGTTATTTAGGAAAGAGGAATCAAGCTGCTAGGAGTCATATCCTTTACTAATTACAGGGCCCTTGTGTACGTACATGGCTTTTATCCAGCCGTAGCTTTCTCTACTATTCACTCCGCACTCGCTGCACACTGGAGATATATATATATATATATATATATTTCCCCCTTCGCGAGGGAGGAGAGGACCCAGCAGTGACTCCAGAATATTGTTTCTGCCGTTGGAAGAAAGGAAATTGAAGCGAAAACTACTATTGGCTTGGTTTCTAAAATATGTTGTTTTAATATAGAATAGAATCGAATAGGAATGGAATGAATTAGAAATAGAAATAGAAATGGAATGGAGAGTAAAAGAATGGAATGGAATGGAATAGAATAATGTAGAAATAGAATAGAATAGAAATAAAAATAGAATTAGGAATGGAACAGAACGGAACAGAACAGAACAGAATAGAAATAGAATTAGGAATGGAATAGAACGGAACAGAACAGAACAGAATAGAAATAGAATTAGGAATGGAATAGAAATAGAAATAGAAATAGAAATAGAAATAGAAATAGAAATAGAAATAGAAATAGAAATAAACAGAAAGAAATAGAAATAGAAATAATAGAAATAGAATTAGAATTAGAAGTCCACAAGTCTTCAGCCTGGGGGATTCTGGGAGTTGAAGGCCACAAATTGGGAATTGAAGGCCACAAGCCTTCAGTCTGAGGGATTCTGGGAATTGAAGGCCACAAGTCTTCAGTCTGAGGGATTCTGGGAGTTGAAGGCCACAAGCCTTCAGCCTGGGGGATTCTGGGAGCTGAAGGCCACAAGCCTTCAGCCTGGGGGATTCTGGGAGCTGAAGGCCACAAGTCTTCAGTCTGAGGGATTCTGGGAGTTGAAGCCCACAAGTCTTCAGCCTGAGGGATTCTGGGAGTTGAAGCCCACAAGTCTTCAAGTCGCCAAGGTTGGACACTCCTTGGTTTAAAGACTTTTCAAGGTTGAAGGCAACAGCCTATTCATTGATACCTTCCTTCTTTTCACTTCCAGCCTCACGGTGGGACAAGTGGGACAGAACTTCACGTTTGTCCTCACGGATATCGACAGCAAACAGAGGTTCGGCTTCTGCCGTTTGTCCTCGGGGGCCAAGACCTGCTTCTGTATCTTAAGGTAAGCCAGAGTTTGCTCTATCTCCTCCCTCTAGGACAGAGATCCCCAACCTTAAGACTTATAGACTTCAACTCCCAGAATTCCTCAGCCAGCCATGTTGCAGGTTGGCTACCGTACCATGCTGGCTGGCTGGCTGGCTGGGGAATTCTGGGGGTTGAAGTCCATAAGTCTTAACGTTGCGAAGGTTGGAGATCTCTGCTCTAGGAAGCCATGTTGATGTTCTGCTTTGGTGACCTAGAATCCCAGGGCTGGAAGGAACCTTGGAGGTCTTCTACTTCAATCCCCTGATCAAGGTAGGAGATCTGGTTGCATCCTGGACAAACGGCTGTTCAGTCTTTTCTTGAAGACCTCCAACAATGGTGTACGAACCTGCAGGAACATGTCCCATCTGTCAAGACAGCCCTTGGCTTATCTTTTCCTTTAGAAGTCATTTCACTCCTGAAGACTCGGTGTCGTACCAGAAACTTTCTCGCAGAATTTATCTCCCTGGCTTCCTAACCATTATTGTGTTCCTAATAGAAGTTGGAAGGGACCTTGGAGGTCTTCTACTCCAACCCCCTGCTTAGGCAGGAAAGCCTCCACCACTTCAGACAAATGGTTATCCAACCTCTTCTTAAAAACTGCCAGTGTTGGAGCATTCACAACTTCTGGAGGCAAGTTGTTCCACTGATTCATTGTTCTCACTGTCATGAAACTTCTCCTTAGTTCTAAGTTGCTTCTCTCCTTGATTAGTTTCCACCCATCGCTTCTTGTCCTGCCCTCAGGTGCTTTGGAGAATAGCTTGACTCCCTCTTCTTTGGGGCAGCCCCTGAGATATTGGAACACTGCTATCATGTCTCTGTCAGCACTTCAAGCTGCATTTACTCTAGTGCTGATATAAGAAGGAGAAGCGGAGGCGTCTGGAAAGGGACGTTTTACTTTTCACCTACTTATTTTCCCTGGAGATAATATCCCCTAGGAGATGGGATGGGAGGGGGGAAATTCCTTTGAGCTGGAGCAGTAGATTAGGGGTAGAATGACTTGGAAGATGGCCAATGAATGCAGGGGAGTGGGGAACAGAAAGGGCAGGTTTTGGGTCTGGAAGTCAGTGTTGGCTTCGATGGAGTCGGATTTTAGAATGTCGTGCTTAATAAATGGGAGTTTTCTTTCAAAGACTTTGTTTGAAATGCAATTTATTTGAGACGACCTTGAAACCTGACAGACTCCCCTAGTCCTTTTTTTCATCAAAATAGACCTACCCAGTTCCTGCAACCGTTCTTCGTATGTTTTAGTCTCCAATCCCCTAATCCTCTTGGTTGCTCTTCTCTGCACTCTTTCTAGAGCAGTGATGGTGAACCTTTTCGGCACCAAGTGCTGAAAAAGGATCACGCACGCATACGTGCAGCACCAAGTGCCAAAAGGGAGCACTTCGTGCGTGCGTGCACACCAGGGCCACAACCAGGAAGAAGAGCTGGCTGGCGGCCATGTGCATGCCAAAAAATGGAAGACTAGCTGTTCCGGTTTCCGGCACTGCCACACACACAAAGGCCAACCAATTGTCGTGTGCGTGTCAGCGTTCCAGAAAACCCCAATTCCGAGTAAAGACGCGGAAGCAAGCATTTTCCAAAGTTCTCTTTACTAGAATAGATAAACTGGCACATCTGGGGAAAACCTGAATCTGAAAGGTTTTCCCTCAGTAAATCAAAACCCCCCAAAACCATCCCCTCACTCCTCAGTCGGATCACATGCTCCAATCAACGTCCGTCCCATCTCGACTCAGCACTCCGACCACTCCTTCTCTGGATGCCGGATTGCCTTGACGTTGACCGACAGGAAGAATGCTATTATGTCTAAAGACAACCCCTCTACTAAATTCCCCCTCCTACTTTCCCACACATGAGAAGGTGGCAGCACGGAAGCTTCCGGCCTAATACGGCTTCCAACCAGTGGTGAAATCTAAAATTTGTTACTACCGGTTCTGTGGGCGTGGTTTGGTGTGGGGGGGTAATGTGACTGGGTGGGCATGGCCAATATTTTTTTTTAACTATTAAAACCATTTTTTCTACAACCTCTTCGGTGAAAAAAAAAATGCTTTCAAAAGGTTCTGACGATCCCGGCTGAGTTGCCCAATCGTCAGAGGCTTTTTTTTCTTTTAAATGCCTCTGACGATCAGGCAACTCAGCTTGGATCGTCAGAGGCTTTTAAAAGAAAAAAAAGCCTCTGGCAATCAGGCAACTCAGCTTGGATCGTCAGAGGCTTTTAAAAGAAAAAAAAAGCCTCTGGCAATCAGGCAACTCAACTTGGATCGTCAGAGGCTTTTAAAAGAAAAAAAGCCTCTGACGATCAGGCAACTCAGCTGGGATCGTCAGGCATCGTCTTGAAACGTCAGCTTGGATCGTCAGCTTGGGTCGTCAAACTCAGCTAGACGATCAAGCAACTCAGCTTGGATTGTCGGAGGCATAAATGCCTCTGACGATCCAAGCTGAATTGCCTGATCATCGGAGGCTTTTTTTTTCTTTTAAATGCCTCTGATGATCCAAGTTGAGTTGCCTGATTGGCAGAGCCTCTTTTTTAAAAAGCCTCTGCCGATCAGGCAACTCAGCTTGGATCGTCAGAGGCATTTAAAAGAAAAAAAAGCCTCCGATGATCAGGCAACTCAGCTTGGATCGTCAGAGGCATTTAAAAGAAAAAAAGGCCTCTGATGACCGTGCAGCTCAGCTGGGCATGGGGGTGGGGGACAGGGATTTTTGCTACCAGTTCTCCGAACCACCCGCCTCCATCGCTACCGGATCAGGCGATCCGGTCCGAACCGGGAGCATTAACCCCTGCTTCCAATGTTGTCAGTGCACATGCGTGTGCCAGAAACCCGGAAGAGGAATGGGCGATGCCGGGCACGCCATGGCTTCAGGTGCCACTTTGGGCACGCGTGCCATAGGTTCGCCATCGCTGTTCTAGAGTCTCAACGTCTTTTTTTTTTTAATAGCGTGGCAGCCAAAACGGAATACAATAATATTCCATGGGACTTGCCTCTTAGCAGAGCCTGGACTGCCATCGTTGGCAACTGTGATTTTTTTTGCCCTTCCTCAAACTAACGTTCCTCTTTCCTTCAAAGTCCCATCTCTAATGAGTCTCGCGGCTCGTTTATTTTGGGCGTAGATGACTTTCTTACGAGCTTGGCAAGGCCATGCCTCTCCTCTCCCAGCAGCAGAGGGCATGGGCGAGCACCAAGCCCGGCTGCCAGGCTCAGGGTTTTGGAGAGTTCACACTGTGAAATCTCTCTCTAATACCTGCAGTCTTTCTTAAAACCCTCTTTCGGGGGATTTAATTTAAAGAAAGGGTCCACAGACAATTTGCTGTGGAAACACCGGAGCTCTTGGCTCTCTGAAATCCAGGGCTGAATATGAAGTTCATCCTCCCTAGCCGTTAAAACTAGGACTTATCCTGAGCATTTTTTATTTTTATTTTTTGCTTTAATTTATATGCCGCCCTTCTCCGGAGACTCAGGGCGGCTTACAATGCGTTAAGCAATAGCCTTCATCCTTTTGTATATTTATACAAAGTCAGCTTCTCTTTTTTTTTTTCTTTCTTTCTTTCTTTCTTTCTTTCTTTCTTTCTTTTTCTTTCTTTCTTTCCTTCCTTCCTTCCTTCCTTCCTTCCTTCCTTCCTTCCTTCCTTTCTTCCTTCCTTCCTTCCTTCTTTCTCTTTCTTTCTCTTTCTCTTCTTCTTTTTTTAAATTTTATTTATATGCCACCCTTCTCCGGAGACTTAGGGCGGCTTACAATGCGTTAAGCAATAGCCTTCATACTTTTGTATATTTATACAAAGTCAGCTCTTCTTTCTTTCTTTCTTTCTTTCTTTCTTTCTTTCTTTCTTTCTTTCTTTCTTTCTTTCTTTCTTTCTTTCCTTCTTTCCTTCCTTCCTTCCTTCCTTCCTTCCTTCCTTCCTTTCTCTTCCTTTCTCTTCCTTTTCTTCTTTTTTTAAATTTGATTTATATGCCGCCCTTCTCCGGAGACTCAGGGCGGCTTACAATGCATTAAGCAACAGCCTTCATACTTCTGTATATTTATACAAAGTCAGCTCTTCTTTCTTTCTTTCTTTCTTTCTTTCTTTCTTTCTTTCTTTCTTTCTTTCTTTCTTTCTTTCTTTCCTTCCTTCCTTCCTTCCTTCCTTCCTTCCTTTCTCTTCCTTTCTCTTCCTTTTCTTCTTTTTTTAAATTTGATTTATATGCCGCCCTTCTCCGGAGACTCAGCGCGGCTTACAATGCGTTAAGCAATAGCCTTCATCCTTTTGTATATTTTATACAAAGTCAGCTTATTGCCCCCACAATCTGGGTCCTCATTTCACCTACCTTAGAAAGGATGGAAGGCTGAGTCAACCTTGAGCCTGGGGAGATTTGAACTTGCAGTAATTGCAAGCAGCAGATGTTAATAACAGTGCTTTAGTCCACTGTACTACAGGCTCTTTGCCTCTTTGTATTTTGATACAGGAGCACTTACAAGAGTGTAGCTACCATGTTTTCCCGAAAATAAGACCCTGTCTTATATTTTTTTGAACCCCGAAATAAGCGCTTGGCCTTATTTTCGGGGAGGTCTTATTATTTTGGGGCGTGTGGAGCAAGACAGGACTTCTCTTGCCATCTTACCTGATTTCCAGCTCTGTCTCCCTAACCCTAACAAGAGGAAATGGCGTGGACCGGCTGTACATGTGTTTAAATATTTTTGGGGAGGGCTTATTTTCAGGGAGGGCTTATTTTAGCACATGTGCTCAAAAGCTTGATTGGGCTTATTATCCGGGGAGGTCTTATATTTGGGGAAACACAGTACTCCTCGACTTACGACCACAATTGGAATACCAGGATTTTAATGCATTCTGAACACGCGTAGCTTTCTTTTCTTCAAGGGGTTGAAATTGGGAATAAGCCTCCCTTCCAGAGGTGGGTTTCAGCAGGTTTTGACAAATTCTGGAGAACCGGTAGCGGAAATTTTGAGTAGTTCGGAGAACCGGTAGTAAAAATTCTGACTGTCTCCGCCCCCATTTATTCTCTGCCTCCCAAGTCCCAGCTGATCGGGAGGAAATGGGGATTTTGCAGTATCCTTCCCCTGAAGTGGGGTGGGTATGGAGATTTTACAGTATCCTTCCCCTGAAGTGGGGTGGGTATGGAGATTTTGCAGTATCCTTCCCCTGAAGTGGGGTGGGTATGGAGATTTTACAGTATCCTTCCCCTGAAGTGGGGTGGGTATGGAGATTTTGCAGTATCCTTCCCCTGAAGTGGGGTGGGAATGGAGATTTTACAGTATCCTTCCCCTGGAGTGGGGTGGGAATGAAGATTTTACAGTATCCTTCAACTGGATTGGGGAGGGAATGGAGATTTTACAGTATCCTTCCCCTGGAGTGGGGAGGGAATGGATATTTTGCAGTATCCTTCCCCTGAAGTGGGGTGGGAATGGAGATTTTGCAGTATCCTTCCCCTGAAATGGGCTGGGAATGGAGATTTTACAGTATCCTTCTCCTGGAGTGGGGAGGGAATGGAGATTTTGCAGTAGCCTTCCCCTGAAGTGGGATGGGAATGGAGATTTTGCAGTATCCTTCCCCTGGATTTGGGAGGGAATGGAGATTTTACAGTATCCTTCCCCTGGATTTGGGAGGGAATGGAGATTTTACAGTATCCTTCTCTTGCCACGCCCACCAAGCCATGCCATACTCACCAAGCCACACCCACAGAACCAGTAGTAAAAAAATTTGAAACCCACCACTTCTCCCTTCCTACAGGAAGTCCTTTCCTTATGACCACAAACGGGAGCCGAATTTCCAGGGCTAAGAAAGACAGCACTTAACCACCGGCAGGATTAGCAAAAATGTTTAAAAATGTGTCCACCAGATGCTGGGAATGTAATCAGAAACCAGGCACATACTATCACTTGTGGTAAACATGTCCAAAAGAACAACAACAACAACAAAAAAAAAAATGAGCAAAAATGCTAGTAAAAATGTTAAAACAGCATATAGATTTTAAGCCAAAACTATTTCTGTTAGGCATAATACCAGAAAAATATGATCAAGGGAATACATATTTGATATTACATGTTTTAACAGCAGCAAGAATTGTATTTGCACAACATTGGAAATGTGACGAAACACCTACGAATAGTTTAAAAAATATTGGAGTGTGCAGAAATGGACAGACAGACTAACACTAAAGTTAAAAGAAAAAGAAGACACAGAATATTTTCAAACTTGGGACTTGTTTTATCCATGGTTGGACAACTGGGGTAGAAATTAGGTTATTAGGAATTTAAGAAGTATTATTATGTAAACAAACAACAAATAAGTGCATGAAGCACTTATTATATGTAAAGAGAATAACTCTCTCTCCCTCTATATCTATATAGATATACTGTGTATCTATAGATATAAAAGCGAAAAAAGCATAATCACAAAATCTCCAGAACTGTAAAGTGTACAAACTTGAAATTTGGCACATATGGCTTCTAGGTGCTCGCTAAGAAAGGATTGTCCGAAATGACCATCAGATCATTAGTATTCCATATACAGTATAATATTCACACGCTCTGATGTTAAGGAGTTAGACGTTCTACTCCCCGGCCCCACCTGAAAAGAACTCTGTTCCAACTGCCAGTTGCCTTATATTAACACGCTCTGATGCTACCCGTTCGTTAAACTGGGCTTGGGCGTGGCCAGCGCATGAGTCATCCGGCTTGCGGGTGGGGACCTTCCCTACTTCCCTATGTAAAACGTCTGCAAGAAAACAACCAAGCTTACCTCCCCCTCCCGCCTAACACGCTCTGATGCTACGGAGTTACACATTCTACATTAAGTTCAGGCGTTACGTCCCTCCCTCCCTCCCTCTCTCCCTCCCTTCCTCCCTTGTGGTTACAATGCAGCATTGCAGGCTAACTCTGCCCACTGCCAGCAGTTTGATCCTCCCTGGCTGAAGGTTGACTCATCCTTCCGAGGTTGGTAAAATGAGGACCCAGATTGTTGGGGGCAAGAGGCCTGACTCTATAAACCGCTTAGAGAAAGCTGTAAAAGCACTGTGAAGCGGTATATAAATCTAAGTGCTATTCGTTCCTTCCCCCCCTTCCTTCCTTCTTTCTCTCCCTCCCTTTTCTCCTTCCTTCCTTCTTTCTCTCCCTCCCTTTTCTCCTTCCTTCCTTCCTTCCTTCCTTCCTTCCTTCCATGGTGTGGAGTATTAGAATGCAGTATTGCAGGCTAACTCTGCCGACTGCCAGCAGTTCGATCCTGATTGGCTCAAGGTTATCTCAGCCTTCCGTCCTTCCGAGGTGGGTAAAAGGAGGACCCAGATTGTTGGGGGCAAGATTGCTGACTCTGTAAACCGCTTAGAGAGGGCTGTAAAAGCACTGTGAAGCGGTATATAAGTCTAAGGGCTATTGCTATCCTAAGGAGCTTTTGTCTGATGGTTTGCTGCTGGGAAGATTTGTCCCTGAGCTTCCTTAGGGAAAAATCTCTCCCCAAACCTTCGTATCCGTTAGCCTCCATCTCTCTTCCACGCCTCTTGCGGTCTTTATAATGAAGCCAGCCAGCGCTCCCCCCTGGCCCTCCCCTCAAATAAAAACTGCCTCTGATTTTATTTTATCTTTGGAAGTATTTCCATGCTTCCCCCCACACTTCTTCTTACAAACAGCAGCAGGCATTGATAGCGATCAGGACTCCTGTTTCTTTGGAAGGAGAAGGAAAAAAACACACACAGAAAAAAAAGCTTTCTTTGCAAGGGAACTTCAAACTACGGCCCGTTTTGTTTTGATTATTCTCCCTGGAAGGGACGCATTTGCGAAAAACACACAGCTCCGTGGTGTTGTGAGACGCAAAGCCAAAAGGGGCAGCCCGGGTGCAGCGTTTAAATATTGATGCCAACTTGGGAGAAAAAGAAAACATACCATAACAACGTAAGATCAATTAAAGGAAGTCAACGCATCGGAATAAATATTTGAGGGTACAAACGGGCTCCTCTTTCGGAGCTGGGCTGGCTTAATCCCTGCAGGAAAATCAAGGCTGGGTTTTAAAATATGACACACGGGCCATCCTCGACTTACGACAGGTCGTTTAGTGACCGTTCGAAGTTACAATGGTACTGGGGAAAAAAATGGACTTTACAACCTCACTTTAGTGATTAGCCCTTGGGCCATATCAAAGTGCAGAGTTCCAGACACAGATTATTACTAAAATCTGACAAAAGCAATTTAAAATGGTATTGTAATAAAATACGATTTAAAATGAAATTGGAATAAAATACAGTTTCAAATGAAATTCAAATAAAATGAAATAATTTAATATATAGATAAATAAACTAGGATAAAATTATACCATGTTTTCCCGAAAATAAGACCGGGTCTTTTATTAATTTTTGCTGCAAAAGACACATTAGGACTTATTTTCTGGTTAGGTCTTATTTTGGGGAAAATACAGTACTAAATGCATCCTTCAGGCTGACAATCTTAATTGGGGCTTTTTTTGGGGTAGGGCTTAAATTACGAGCAACCTGAAAAATTATGCTAGGACTTATTTTCTGGTTGGGTCTTATTTTGGGGGAAATATGGTACTAAAGGCATCCATCTGGCTGACAATCTTAACTGGGGCTTATTTTGTGGGGTAGAGCTTATATTACGAGCAACCTGAAAAATCATGCTAGGACTTATTTTCCGGTTGGGTCTTATTTTGGGGGAAATAGGGTATTTCGGTATTACCCCTACAATCTACCCCGAGCAGTCCCACATATGGACTTATGACCGTTTTTCAGACTTAAGACCATTGCAGCATCCCCACGGTCACGTGATCAAAATTTTGGATGCTTGGCCAACTGACTCGTACTTCCACACAACAAAAGTTTCGCTTGGCAACAAAAGTTTTGGGCTCCGTTGCGGGTCGTAAGTCGAGGACTACCTGGACCGCAGGGGAGAGGTTAGGATGGTGTGTTAAATCTGTCGTGTTGACGCTAAACGAAAACCAAAAGGTCGTGTTTTATTTTTATTTTTTAACTTGTTAGAAGTGGCTGCTAAGTCATCCCCCCTCCCCAAGGTTTTAAATCTGTTTGCTGGTTTTTTGGGCATTTTTTTTTTTTTAAATGCAAAAGAGAATTTTTGTTAACCGACTGGCAGCTCCAGGGGTCGTTTGTAGGTTTTTCTTCATCCGTGCTGTTGTTGGCCTGTGAAGTCCACTTCTGCAAGTTTGGTAATTCCTTAAGATTTACTCCACAGCTCATTTATCCCAAATCCGGCATTTCTGAAAGAGTCTTGTTAATTTCCGATCATCTCCCCACTCCGCAGCCTGATTTATCTGGACAGGGAAAAGAGACGGGGTAACCCCCTTACAGGCCTGTACAGGCATTTCCCTCCCCGCCCCTAAAGAACAGAAATGTTCTTTTGTTCGCCCCTTCCTTTGATCTCCAGTTATCAAGGCAATAACTTGACAAAACAAAACAAAAAAAATCTCCTTTCCTCCCAGAATACCAACGTTTCATTTCTGCACAACGCACCCAGCCTTAGACATTTCGAGCAAACTCAAACACATGCCTGCAAAACTGGCATACGGCTGTAGTCTTAATTTGCTGTATCGTTTATTTGTACGTTTATTTATTGGGTTTAGATCTGCTTCTGGCAAATCCAAGCTGCATAGATAGGGTTCTCTCCTCCTGTTGTTTTCCCCTGGACTGTGACTCTAGATATGGAGAAGTTCTCCAAACTACTACTTCTCCTTCTCATCCTCCTTCTCCTTCCTCTTCTTCTTCCTCTTCTTCTTCTTCCTCTTCTTCTTCCTCCTCCTCTTCTTCTTCTTTGTCGTCTCCTCCTCCTCCTCCTTCCCCTTCCCCTTCTTCCTCATCTTCTTCCTCTTTCCCCTTCTTCTTCTTCTTCCTCTTCTTCTTCCTCCTCCTCTTCTTCTTTGTCGTCTCCTCCTCCACCTTCCCCTTCCCCTTCTTCCTCCTCTTCCTCCTCCTCTCCTCCGCCTCCTCCTCCTTCCCTTTCCTCTTCTTCTTCCTCCTCCTTCTTTGTTGTCTCCTCCTCCTTCTCGCCCTTCCCCTCTCCTTCTCTTCCTCCTCCTTCCCCTTCCTCTTCTTCTTCCTCCACTTCTTCTTCTTCCTCTTCTTCTTCCTCCTCCTCTTCTTCTTCTTTGTCGTCTCCTCCCCCTCCTCCTTCCTCCTCTTCCTCCTCCTCTTCTCCTCCTCCTCCTTCTTCTCTTCCTCCTCCTTCCCCTTCTTCTTCCTCCTCCTCTTCTTCTTTGTCGTCTCCTCCTCCTTCTCGCCCTTCCCCTTCCCCTCTCCTCCTTCTCTTCCCCTTCCTCTTCTTCTTTCTCCTCTTCTTCTTCCTCTTCTTCTTCTTCCTCCTCCTCCTCCCCCTTCCCCTTCTTCTTCCTCATCTTCCTCCTCTTCTTCTCCTCCTCCTTCTCCTCACGCTCCCTCCAGCACTGAGGGAGTAATGAAATGTCTGCAAGAAAATCACCAAACTCAAAGAGCATCAAGGACCCCATAGTTCTCCTCCTCCTCCCAAACAAATGCATCTCAAATTATACACGGGTCTTTTCCTTCTCAACAAGTCCATGGTTATTTCTTGTTCCTTATCATTGTCCAACGCTCTACAAAACAGAGTCCAAACACACATCAACACCAACTGTGTGTGTGTGTGTGGGGGAAACAGACAATGTGAAATTGTCTTGAGGTGGGCTGGGAAAAGATGTCGGGTAGTCCTGTGCAAGGAGAAATGAGCCTCTCATCTGGGCTTCTGAAGAACGTCTACAGCTGTGGCTTCTCAAGAGGGAGATACCAAGCCTTATCAGCGCTTAGCTCATTTATTCTCGGTTGCATCAGTTCTATCTTTACCCTGGACTCCATGGCTAAGGAAGATGGGCCGTTGAACTTAGGGGCCCCATGCATATCTCTGGGCCAATAAAGCTGTCGTTATTTAACAAGTTGGACACTTGGCTCATGGCCACATTGTTGAGATGATGATTCATGGGTAGAGTTTTGAGTCAAACTCAATTCTTGATGTCTGCGTATCTATTCAATCAGAACAGAGCTGGAAGGGACCTTGGAGGTCTTCTAGTCCAGCTCCCTGCTGAAGCAGAAGAACCTATGCTATTTCAGATAAATGACTGTCCAGTCTCTTCTTTAAAAACCTCCAATGATGGAGCGCCCACGATTTCTAGAGGCAAGCTGTTCCACTGGTTAATTGTCCTCAGTGTTAGGAAGTTCCTCCTTAATTCCAGGTTGTTTCTCTCCTTGATCAGTTTCTATCCGTTGCTTCTTGTCCTGCCCTCAGCTGCTTTGGAGAATAGCTTGACTCCCTCTTCTTTGGGGCAGCCCCTGAGATATTGGAACACTGCTATCATGTCTCCCCTAGTCCTTCTTTTCTCTAGACTGGCCATACCCAATTCTCGCAACCGTTCTTCATATATTTTTGGCTCTAGGCCCCCTTAATCATCTTAGTTGCTCTTTTTTGCACTTTTTCCAATGTCTGAGTACTAGTTACTTGGTGGCGGATTAACAAATTGGAAGGGACCTTATAGGTCATCTAGTCCAACCCCCTGCTCAAGCAGGAGACCCTACCCCATTTCTGACAAATGGCAGTCCAGTCTCCCCTTGAAAGCTTCCACTGATGAAGCTCCCACAACTTCCGAAGGCAACTTCTGTTCCACGGGTGGATTGTTTTCAATGTCAGAAAATTTCTCCTTATTTCTAGGTTGAATCTCTCCTTGATCAGTTTCCATCCGTTATTCCTTGTCTGGCCTTCAGGGGCTTTGGAAACTATCTTGGCCCCCTCCTCTCTGTGGCAGCCCCTCAAATATTGGAAGACTGCTATCCTGTCTCCCCTGGTCTTTCTCTTCTCTTCTCTTCTCTTCTCTTCTCTTCTCTTCTCTTCTCTTCTCTTCTCTTCTCTTCTCTTCTCTTCACTAGACTAGCCATGCCCAGTTCCTGCAACCATTCATCGTATGTTTTAGCCTCCAGTCTCCTAATCCTCCTGGTTGCTCTTCTCTGCACTCTTTCTAGAGTCTCAACCTCTTTTTTATGGTGTGACCAAAATTGGATGCAGTACTCTAGGTGTGGTCTTACTAACACTTCATAGAGTGGTATTAGTACCTCACTTGATCCCTCTGTTAATGCAATTTAGGATTGCATTGGCTTTTTTGACTGCCGCTGCACACTGCTAGCTCATTTTTAGCTGGTTGTCCACTAAGACTCCAAGATCCTTCTCACAGTCACTATTAATTAATTAATTAATTAATTAATTAATTAAATTTTTATACCGCCCCCTCTCCCGAAGGACTCGGGGCGGTGAACAGCCAAGATTAAAAAAACATATACATTTAATTTAATTTATTTTAAGCCTGGTTTCCCCCAGTTTATATGTTTATAATTAGAATTATAGAATTAGAATCCTTTTCAGGGAAGTGGCTCTTGCCTGTGCTTTTTCCTGGGAGTATTTTCCCCATTTCTCAGCCCTGGGAATTCTTGCTTGTCTTGTGTTCAAACCATAACCAGGACTGACCCCTGCTTAAGCTTTTTGAGTTCAGCCAAAGTTAAGGTGGAGACAGTTTAAAGGCCTGCCTGAGACTAGCTTTTCTTTCCTAGTCGTCTGAAGGTGTTTGGCAGCATCCTCTTATTGCAATGCTGTTTCTCTTCCCCAATTGTTAAGGATATTGTTGTTGTGTTACCAACCAGCAGAGTAAATGCACAAGGAAACGTTGCTGAGAGCAATGAATAAGAGATATGCAAACTGGTTTATCAAAAGTTTACTTTATAGTAGAAAAACAGTCTCATAGTCTTTAAACAAATTCCAAGTCTTTGCCAGTAAAATCAGTCCGGTTGTTACAGAATCTTCTTACCCAACAAACAGTAGTTGGTTAGAATAACAAACTCACTCTGGTTCACAAACCACGATGGTTGCAGATCCATCAAACGATGATTAGCAGATAACAACTCCCCTCAATGGTAGCTTATCATAGCAGCTTCATCATAATGGCAGCATAGCATAGCAGCAACTGAACATGTTACAATACCTTGCTTAAATACTCTCACAACCAGTCATTGTCTAATTACAGCATGACTCAGCATTAAAGTCACATAATACATTTACAGATTAAAGTTACAGTACACATATATTGCCTGGACAACTAGTTAGGCTCAAACCATATCCTAACACCAATCCTTGCCTTTTGTCCTCTGATCTTAGAAATATCCCTGATAATTGAGCAGCGAGAGAAGAGTGTCAGGGTTGCAAGTAACACCCCCAACGAAAGAAGACTCCGAGGCTTGAATTTCCTCAAAGTTACATTTTATTAGAGATGTCATATTGGCACATCTGGGAAAACCCGAATCTGAAAGCTTCCAGGTTTTCCCCACCCAAAAGAAAGTTCAAGTTCCTTCCCCTTGCATCCAGGACACACTCTTCTCATGGGGTGGGTGGGTGGGTGGGGGTGCAGCCTGTCAGACCGGAAAGCCATCTCTTACAGTTGGGCCTTCAGGCCTGTCAAATTTTCCACTGTGGGAAATTGAGAGGGGAGGGTTGCATAGAGTATGGGTGATATGTAGTCAAAATAACATTCTTTTCTCAGGGAGTCAAGGCCAAGGTGCCCTGCAGCTGCATGGAGGTGACTGGGAGGTATCTTCCGTTTTAGAGAGTTAACACAGGGGGTTAAAATCATTCACTTAACCACCTCTCCGCCCCACCCTCAAGGGGGACCCTTTGTCTTATCAGGATATTTGTTATGGAATTGCTTAACCAGTCTAGTTGTCTTCACATTCCAACACTTAACCTAAGTAGCTTCAGGCAAAGGGTACCCTTTCCAATGAACCAAATATTGTAAAAAGATGATTTAGAGGATTGGAGGCTAAAACATATGAAGAACGGTTGCAGGAACTGGGTATGTCTACTTTAATGAAAAGAAGGACCAGGGGAGACCAGGGGCTGCCCCAAAGAAGAGGGAGTCAAGCTATTCTCCAAAGCACCTGAAGGCAGGACAAGAAGCAATGGGTGGAAACTAACCAAGGAGAGAAGCAACTTAGAACTAAGGAGAAATTTCCTGACAGTTAGAACAATTAACCAGTGGAACAACTTGCCACCAGAAATTGTAAATGCTTCAACACTGGACGTTTTTAAGAAGAGGTTGGATAACCATTTGTCTGAAGTGGTGTAGGATTTCCTGCCTAAGCAGGGGTTGGACTAGAAGACCTCCAAGGTCCCTTCCAACTCTTCTATTCTATTCTATTCTATTCTATTCTATTCTATTCTATTCTATTCTATTCTATTCTATTCTATTCCATTCCATTCCATTCCATTCCATTCCATTCCATTCCAAGTCCCAACTGTAAAAGATGGCTTCCAGGTCTGACAAAGAGATGCCTTTCCTTCCTAGGACAAACTTCATCCCTTTTTGTTTTTTTGTTTGAAAAAAGAAAATTTAAAGCAGAAACACGTGGAAGGATCAGAAATATCTCGAGGGATTAGGGGAGGAAAAAACTTTCTGAATCAGGACTTCTTACAGCTCGTACTCGGGCGAGAATCAATGGGGGTCGGCCTGACCTGCGACCTCCCGAACGGGTCGGCGTGGATTTCAGCCAAAAACCATCCACAGAATTCTTTTGTTGGCCTCCTTGAGAGACCCAGCCGGTGCAAGGGTCCGACTCAAAAAGGCCAGAGAAGCAGAATCTCTTTTTTTTCCCCAGGCTCTGGAAACAGTAGTCCTCGTTTCCTCAGAAAAGGCGGTTTTAATAGGCTTCCGCCGGCCCATGAGCAATAGGAACTGACAGCTTCCTGGCTCGGCCCTGACATCGGCCTGGGCGTTGAGGAATGGTGGTGGGGGGGGGGGGGTTGCAGGCAGTTGGGGTGGGGTGGATTTTGGCCGGGCAACCTTGCAGAGAAGAAAACAGCCCTTGGCCAGGATTGCAAGATCCTTCTCTGCTCCCAAACAGCCGTGTTCCCCGTTTTTGGAATTTGTTTTGAGGAAGAAGGAACAACAACAAGAACAACAAGAGAATTCTGAGGAAAAACAACAACGTTATCGTACTTTTCAGAGTATAAGACACACTCCCCCCTACCCCCAAGAGGGTGGAAATGTTGGTGCACCAAATACAGCCATTTTTGGCCTTCAGAAACCCCGCCCTGCACGTCCCGTTTTCACCAAAAACAGGCCCATTTTTCGCAAAAACGGGGCATGCAGAGAGTTTGGGAGGCCTGTAGAGTGCTCCTGGGGACTGGGGAGGGCAAAACCATGACGAGTGGGGAGGGGAGGGTTTGGATGGTAAAAAATGGGCTGGTTTTTCACGTAAACTGGCTTTTTTGCCCTCCCCAGCCGTCAGGAGCACTCTGCAGGCCACCCAAGCAGTCCGCGCATCCTGTTTTTGTGAAAAACTGGCACATTTTTGGCTTCCCAACCCCCCCCCCCCCACGTACTCTTGGGGTCTGGGGAGGGCAAAAACTTTTTTTCCTTGTTTGCCTCTTCGAAATCTTGGTGCGTCTTATACTCCGGTGCATTTTATAGTCCGAAAAATACGGCAGTTTGATGAAAAGAAGGACTAGGGGTGACATGATAGCAGGGTTGCAATATCTCAGAGGCTGCCCCAAAGAAGAGGGAGTCCAGCTATTCTCCAAAGCCCCTGAGGGCAGGACAAAAAGCAATGGGTGGAAACTCATCAAGGAGAGAAGCAACTTAGAACTGAGGAAGAATTTTCTGACAGTGAGAACAATGAATCAGTGGAACAACTTGCCACCAGAAGTTGTGAATGCTCCAACACTGGAAGTTTTAAAGAAGAGATTAGATAACCATTTGTCTGAAGTGGTGTAGGGTTCCCTGCCTATGCAGGGGGTTGGACTAGAAGACCTCCAAGGTCCCTTCTGCTGGCAGCTGATGAGCCACAACAGATTCTTAAAAATGAGATGTGGCAGCCTGAGATGTGCATTTCCATCTCAGATGGACGTCCTGCTTGCAGGAGCCGTGAAGGGGCAACCTTTCAATTCTATGTTCCTTTCCATGCCTCTGCTGACTCATCCCAAGGCCACGTCCTCGGGAGGCCACTCAGCGACTGTGTTAGCCAAAAATGCTGACTTCCCAAGGGAGATTCTTCAGTTACGGATCTCGAGGCAGGTCCCACAAGGATCAACCCAGGTTCTTTGGCGCGGTAGACGTGTAAACACGGCACCTGGGTAAACATTGCAAGGTTGACCAGCTGTGATTATATTTATTGTAAAAGGAAGGCCATTTTTGGCTCTCTCGGTTGTGGATCATTCACTCGGCTTCCGAAAAACTCTTTTAATCTTCTTTAGAGGCTGGTGGTGGGGAAGCATGCAGAATTAGAACTAATAACTGGACCAGTAGTGGGTTGCTACTGGTTCTCCCTGGTTCTTGCGAACCGGTAGTGGAAATTTTGAATAGTTCGGAGAACCGGTAAATGCCACCTCTGCCTGGCCCCGACCCCAATCTATTCGCTGCCTCCCGACTCCCAGCTGATCGGCTAGAAGGAAAAAAATCAGGGCTCACTTGACAAAGAAGAGAAAAAAAAAAAACAAGACACCGTCGCTTTAAATTGAGAAGCCAAGAAGCCTCCCAACTGATTGAGTAGAACTGATCCGCTCCTTGTAAACCGCTCGGTGGTGGTAGATTGGCTTTTTATTTTTAAATTTGATTTATATGCCGCCCTTCTCCGGAGACTCAGGGCGGCTTACAATGCATTAAGCAATAGCCTTCATCCTTTTGTATATTTATACAAAGTCAGCTTATTGCCCCCACAACTGGGTCCTCAATTTACCTACCTTAGAAAGGATGGAAGGCTGAGTCAACCTTGAGCCTTGGCGAGATTCGAACCTGCAGTAATTGCAGGCAGCTGGTCTTAATAACCAGCTTAATAACAGGGTGCTTTAGACCACTGTACTACCAAGGCTCTTGAGGCCAAGCTGCCTGAAAGCGGTTTTCGATGCTCTCGGTGGTGGCAGAGCGGCAAAAAACTGTTTAAAACTCTTGCCGTGGCACTTCAAAGGGCCGCCCTACAGCTGATCAGCAGTAAAAGGCAGTGTGGTGGTAGACCAGCGGACTCCAAAAACAAATGAGTAGATCGGTACGGCTCTGCAATCAGTTAAAAGCCTGGTAGACCAGTACTGCCAGCGTCTCAGAACTGACATAGAAAAGGGAGAAGCCTGAACTTTTGCCTGCTAAATCCCTTTGAAGATTCGGTCTCCTCGGAGATGGGGAGGGGGGGAGACATTCCTGTGACCTGACGAAGAAAGGAATCAGGAAAGTGACTTGGAAGATAGCCAATGAGAAGCAGAGAATTGGGGATCGGAAAGGGAGGGATTGGGGGGCAAAGGTCAGTACTGACCGCGAAAGAGTCAGGATCAGATTGCTGTGCTCGAATAAAGAGAAAATTTCCTTAAAGATCGGCAGTTTGGAAGTTCATTTATTTTGAGATAGCATCGAAACCTGACAGTACTTCTGCTAAATCCTAAAGAATTGTTTGTCCCTTGACCATCAAACCACGCCCACAAAATAAGCCATGGCCACAGAACATGGTAGTAAAAATTTTTAGAACCCACCCCTGAACTGGATGGTCAGCCTAGCGAGGCGGCATTGAACTATATTGAAGCCGTGGTGGGGTTCATGGAAGATGCACCATCGTTTAAGGTTCCTGCTGCACCTCTGGTTGAAGGCCAAGAGAAAGGAGCTGTCATAAAAATATCCCAATAAGAAAACCAAAAGGAAACCACAAGCAATAAATCTTACTTTAAGATTCAGAGGTTTCTTTCGTGAGCAATTTGGAACACAAATAGTCATCATAACACAATTTATATCAATAACCCATTGCAGTGAGGCCCAGAGACAATAGCTAGGTCCAGCAAGGAGTAGCTATGGCCAGTGGCCCTGATTTCATCCCAAGACATTTTTCTTATACTTTTCTGCACGCATTTCACAGCTGACTTCCTTGTCTTTCTTACTGTCTGTCAGTAAGTCTCAAACCTCTATCCATTTGGCTACTTTCACTTTCCTATTCCTCACAGTTTCAACATCCTGATTCCAAATATATTGCAAAACTATGCGCTTTGCAAAATCACATTTCATAGTAGCAGCTCAGCAGGATGACAAATAGTCCTGATCCACTTTGAAATCTTTCTATCTAAAGCTTTGGTTTCATGGTACCCTGTTTCCCCCAAAATAAGACATCCCCTGATAATAAGCCCAATTGGGCTTTTGAGTGCATGGCAATAAGGCCAAGCGCTTATTTCAGGATTCAAAAAAATATAAGACAGGGTCTTATTTTCGGGGAAACACGGTTATCTATATCTATCTATCTATCTATCTATCTATCTATCTATCTATCTATCTACCTATCTACCTACCTACCTACCTACCTACCTACCTACCTACCTATCCAATCAGGCTTTTGAGTGCATGGCAATAAGGCCAAGCGCTTATTTCAAGGTTCAAAAAAATATAAGACAGGGTCTTATTTTGGGGAAAACACGGTATCTATCTATCTACCTATCTATCTATCTATCTATCTATATTTATATTTGTTTATTGGCTCGATTTATATGCCGCCCTTCTCCGGAGACTCAGGGCGGCTTACAATGCATTAAGCAATAGCCTTCATACTTTTGTATACACCTGCTTAGTACGGCTTTCAGTCCCCCCCCAAGCGGTGTTCTTTTTATACAAAGTCATCTTATTGTCCCCACAATCCGGGTCCTCATTTTACCTACCTCGAAAGGATGGAAGGCTGAGTCAACCTTGAGCCTGGTGAGATTTGAACTTGCAGTAATTGCAGGCAGCTGGTGCTACTTAACAGCACTTTAGTCTGCTGTGCCACCAAGGCTCTTCTATCTATCTATCTATCTATCTATCTATCTATCTACCTACCTACCTACCTACCTACCTACCTACCTATCTATCCACCCTGTTTTCCCCAAAATAAGACATCCCTTGATAATAAGCCCAATCGGGCTTTTGAGCGCATGGCAATAAGGCCAAGCGCTTATTTCAGGGTTCAAAAAAGTATAAGACAGGGTCTTATTTTCAGGGAAACACGATAGATAGATAGATAGATAGATAGATAGATAGATAGCCAGATAGATAGACAGACAGACAGATAGATAGCAGAGAGAGAGAGAGAGATAGCAGATAGATAGCAGATAGATTTATAGATAGAAAGATAGAGATAGATAATAGATAGATAAATAGATAGATAGACAGACAGATAGATAGCAGAGAGAGAGAGAGAGAGATAGCAGATAGATAGCAGATGGATTTATAGATAGATAGATAAGAGATAGATAATAGATAGATAGATAGATAGATAAATAGATAAATACCCTGTTTCCCCCAAAATAAGACCTCCCCTGATAATAAGCCCAATCGGGCTTTTGAGTGCATGGCAATAAGGCCAAGCGCTTATTTCAGGGTTCAAAAAAATATAAGACAGGGTTTTATTTTCGGGGAAACACGGTTGATTTTTTTTTTTAGGGCCTGCTATCCTTCTGAGACCTCTGGACTCTGGTAGTCCAATAGGCTCTTTGTCCGTGTCTCACAGAACGCTACTGGAGTTCTGCTGGGTTTACGCTCCAGTAGGGATTTGTGCGCCGAGCGAAGTGTCCACCGTTCTTAATCCCTGTCCAGTTCAGTGCACTGACCTCCCTTCCTTCCTCACTCCTGCATGTCTGAGCAGCTTATTGGAGATCAAATATAGTCTCTGCAGCCACATGAGAGACCTGCTAATCTTTATTGGGTTTAGCAAGTGGCCGAAAGAAAGGAGATTATGCTCGAAAAAGAAGGGAATGTCGCAGGTTGTGGACCCCCTTCTGGTCCTGAGTGTTTTCCAAAAAGCCGAGCGACTGGGGTGGGAAGATTGTTTAATTTTGATTTATTCCCTTGTATCGCGGCCCTTACCCCTCTTTGAACCCGGCGGATTCTCCTGGCGGCTTACAATGAGGCGATCTAAAATACAATAACCCCCCTAAAAATAATCCAGCTCAAATCAAAGGCTGGATCGGTTACAACCAGAACTGCACCACAGTTGGATTTTTTTCCCAAGAGACAACTCAACTTTCTGTTGTTGTTTTTTTCTTTGAAGACGTTTTGCTTCTCATCCAAGAAGCTTCTTCAGCTCTGCCTGCATGGTGGGGAATGGAAGGATTGATACTCCTTGCAGACAGCTGGTCATTTGCAGTCAAATGACCAGCTATCTCCAAGGAGGATAAATCCTTCCATTCCCCACCATCATCTGGTCAGAGCCGAAGAAGCTTCTTGGATGAGAAGCGAAATGTCTTCAAAGAATAACCAAGAAAGTCCAGTTGCCTCTTGAAAAAAACCACCTTTGGGACAACCATGACCTGGAGGACAGAGAATCTCCATTAGATGATCAGTTCTTGTAAAAGGGAAATAGATTCAGTGACCTGTTTGCCTGCTTTAACCTCCCATCTTCTTTTTCGCTGTGGTCTCACTATTACTATTTGTGTCACCCCTCTGCTTTCTCCCAAGAATTCACAGCAGCACCTAAGGTCTTCTTTTCCTTTAGATAATCCTCAAACCATGTACGTCACGGTAGCTGAAAGACGCTGTCTAGACCACGGTCTGTTCCCCACAACCCAGGAAAAGCTTCTTAGCTGGGT
Source organism: Arizona elegans (assembly GCA_022577455.1). Lineage (NCBI taxonomy): Eukaryota > Metazoa > Chordata > Lepidosauria > Squamata > Colubridae > Arizona > Arizona elegans. Next base: position 3,404,825 of record JAKOOJ010000031.1, on the reverse strand, counting down.
GAGGCCATGAAAATCATCCTGTCCTAATCTTCAATTAGCACATGTATAGTCTTCATGTTGAATTTTAGACGTTTCATTCCCGCTGTCTTCTGTTTTGCAAACTGTCCTGCAGTTTTTGAAAGAATCTTAAGTGCTTAGTTCTTCTGGAGTAGGTAAAATAAGAGGAAGGAGTCCTTGTTGACTTAGGTCCCTTCTTGGGACCTTCTCCCAAGAAGGTCTTTGCAAGAGACAGACAACTCAGGAAATGGAGGAGAAAGGCGCCTCCTGCTAGACCAGGGGTCGGCAACCCGCGGCTCTGGAGCCGCCTGTGGCTCCTTCATCCCTCTGCTGCGGCTCCCTGTCGCTCAAACTATGCGTCACAACTGCCAATGTGCGACACCCGCCAGCACGTGATTTATTGAGCCTTTCGACCCATCTTTTTTTTACGGAGTTCAAAATGTTTTTGTTGCACGCAGAAATAAAAATGGGTTTTCTCTGTAGCAGGTCATTGATTTCATAAATGCAACACACTATAGTTTTTTTTTATATACATAGCATAAAGGTAAAAAGTGATATATGCAGTGTTACTTTCATTTTAGATGTCAAAAGGGTTTTGTGGCTCCCGGTGTTTTCTTTTCGGTGGGGAAAAGGGTCCAAATGGCTCTTTAGAGTGTTTAAGGTTGCTGCCCCCTGAGCTAGACAGTGAAATCAGACTATTGCTGTCATTAAAAGAGAGAACTGTGTAAGTCGTTAAGCGAAGACCTCTCCTGTTCATGACTTCCGACTTCCTGCTGGCTTCCCAATTGGCTGTGACTCTGGGAAGCCAGCAGGAAATATCAGAAATCGCAATCATCGTCACTGGATGCTTTCTGTAAGATGGTTGGGGTCTTCTGGCTCCACTCGCACCTCGTCTTGGGTGAAGTTGTGACCTAGGCTTATGGAGTCATTACAAGACACAATTAGTCCCAAACAAACCTATTTTATTGTAACAGCTGAGAATTAAGTTCATTCCCAGCTGTGTCCCAATTAGTTGCAAAACAAGTCCTTCGGGATAATCACCAACCTTTATCTTATTCGATACCGTGCTAAAGGCCTTACTTGGCAAAGCCCCACAAAGTTCAGAGACAAACAAGAGACGTTGACTGGAAACAGAGTTAGCAACGTTGCTTTCCTGTAAAAGGCCCCAAGTGCTTTTGTTTCTCTTTTAAGCCTTCTGGGAGGGGCCAATCATCTCCTGGCCTTACTCCTGAGTCGTCCCTTTTGCTTTAGCTGCTCTTGCCTTCTGACAGCTCTGCGCATGTGTGCGCTAGGAACAGACTCCTCCTGTTCCTCTGCCTCTCTGCTGTCTGACTCTGGGGGCTCCGGAGTCCGTGCATCACTCTCAGATGGCCCTTGCCCCATCTCTGCCTCTGATGCAGAGCCCTCGTCCGGGCCTTCCCCAGTCTCCAGGACTGGCCCATGTTCCTCCCCAGCCTCCTCACTGTCGGACTCTGCTTCCAGCTCTGCAGGCTGCTGGCGGACCACAACAGGTGGCTGGGAGAAGCTGAATTGCACAGCCTTCATTTTGTTCTCTATTTGCCGAGAGGCCGTGTCCTTTTTTTCTTCTCATTCCTGGTCAAGAGTTTGAAAGGCTCTCTGGCTGGCTGCTGTGTTCTTCTACAGGCTTTGTGGGGTGATGGGGGGCGGGGGGGGGAGCGGGTAGCTTGAGGCCACAATGCTTTTTACCCTGGGATTTAAGTTACGATGTGCTTTTCTCCCCCTCCCTTTCCTTCTCTCGCTGTGAAAAGAAGAGGGGCTTACAAGGCGCCCATCGACCCTTTCCCTTTCTCCAGAAGCATTCAGGCAAGCAAGCCCGAGCAGTGGATTTGGCTCCGTGCCCCCCCCACCCTCCCTTCCCCTCAGCAAAGGAGGTGCCAGCTATCCAACTGCATCTGAGCTTTGCCTGGAAATCTGCTTATTGAGGGCAGCATCTTGGCATCTCCCTGATTCCGTTGCAATCCATTCTCCTCCATAGTCAATATCAATTGATCAGAATAGAGCTGGAGGGGATCTTCGAGGTCTTCTAGTCCAACCCCCTGCTCAAGCAGGAGACTGTATACCATTTTCAGACAAGTGGCTGTCCAGTCTCTTCTTAAAAACTGTTGTGGCTCCGTTGCCTGAGCCTGGGCTATCGACAGATGCAGACTCTGAGAGTGAGGGAGAGGAGTTGGCAAGGCCTCCCTCTCCAGGACCCTCCTCTCTGGCAATGCCTCCGGAGGACACTGAAGGCCAAGAGATAGGCCCAGAGCCAAGCACGTCCCCGCAGCCACAGGTGGACAGCAACGAAGGAGATAAGTGCTGGCTGGACCCTCGGCAGAGGCGCAGGGAGAAGTGTGCGCAACAGAGGGGAAGGCGTGCCAGAGATTAGCTGAGTCACTGGACCACACCCCACAGGGTATAAATGTGGGTGTGGTGGCCGGTTCAGTTTGTGACGAGCAAAAACTGGAAATAATCCATGATCTCTGCGTTACTGGACTTTGCCTGCTTTATCGGACTGCATTTGGATTAATCCTTATATTGTTGAAACTCTGCCTGTTTTATCGGAATGCTGGCAGTCTAATCTTTGTTTTGTGTGAGTAAAGTCTGAATTGGCAGCTAGCCACTGGGTTGCTGCCAGCTTTATCTTCAAAGAGTTTTGTCGTGTGGCTTATGAACTCCGGGCCGTCTGTGGGGGTGCGTGTGTGGTATGGGGACAGAACAAAAACCTCCAGTGTCAAGGCACCCACAATTTCTGGTGGCAAGCCGTTCCACTGGTTAATTGTCTTCACTGTCAGGAAGTTTCTCCTTCATTCCAGGTTGATTAGTTTCCATCCATTGTTTCTTGACCTGCCTTCTGGTGCTTTGGAGACTAAGTTCACTCCCTCTTCTTTGTGGCAGCTCCTCAAATACTGGAATATGCCATCCTGTTCCCCCCTATTCCTTCTTTTCTCTAGACTGGCCAAACCCAAATCCTGCACATGTTCTTCATATGTGTTAGTCTCTGGGCCTTTTAATCAATTTAGTTGCTCTTCTCTGAACTTTTTCTGAAGTATGAGTGCCAGTTTCTTGGTGGCATTGGAACCACTTTCAGGGAAGTGACTGACTTAGTTGCTATGCCTATACCAGAGGTCAGCAACCTGGGGCTCTGGAGCCGCATGTGGCTCTTTCAGCCCTCTGCTGCGGCTCCCTGTCACTCAAAATATGCGTCACAACCTCCAATGTGCGACACCCGCCAACACACGATTTATTGAGCTTTTCAACCCCCGGTAGGCCAACCACGGATAAATCCAAGAAAAGAAAAGTTTCAGAAGAAAACAAAACGCTTAATTCGACTACATTTGCTAGTTTTGTGGCCGCACAAGAAATAGTCAGGCACGGGAAGGGTTTTGTGGCTCCCGGTGTTTTCTTTTCTGTGGGAAATGGGTCCAAATGGCTCTTTGAGTGTTTAAAGTTGCAGACCCCTGGATTATACATTGGCTGACCTTGTTACCATGTCCTCTTCCAGCCAGTCCCCAATGGCTGACCTGTTGCCATGTCTATCCCAGTTCATGAATATTCTGACAGTTTGCCTGTTCCTTTCCAGACAAGTCCAGTCTCTTTTTTAAAAAATCTCCAGTAATGGAGCACCCACAACTTCTGGTGGCAAGCAGTTCCACTGGTCGATTGTCCTCACTGTTAGGAAGTTTCTCCTCAATTCCAGGTTGCTTCTCTCCTTGATGAGTTTCCATCCGTTGTTTCTTGTCTGGCCTTCTGGTGCTTTAGAAAATAAGTTGAACCCCACTCTTCTTTGTGGAGACCAGTGTGACTCAGTTTGATTCTCTCTGGGGCCAGGGGTGACCCTGAACAGCAAATCTGACCCAGAATCTGGAGGTCCATGATCGGAAAAAAGAGGGTTCCAAGTTGCCTTATGTCACTTGGGTGGGGAAAAAAGAAAGTTTTGTCATGAAGAAAATGGGAAAGACAGTGTTTTTTTTTTTTTAAAGGACATCCCGTTTCTGAACTGCCCTCAGTTCAGTTTCCTGTAATTTTCCCATCCGAAATGTTCTTCATTTTCAAACAACCTAGCAAATGTGGAATTATCCAGCCAACCCTCTTGGTAAGAACAAATGCTAGGCAGAATTAATTAATTAATTAATTAATTAATTAATTAATTAATTAATTCATTCATTCATTCATTCATTCATTCATTCATCCATCCATCCATCAACCATCCATCCATCCATTTAATTTTTTAATTTTTTAATTATTTACACACCCTGTTTCCCAAAAAATAAGACATCCCCTGATAATAAGCAAATGCTAGGCAGAATTTATTTATTTATTTATTCATTCATTCATCCATCCATCCATCCATCAACCATCCATCCATTTAATTATTTATTTAATTATTTATTTACCCACCCTGTTTCCCCAAAAATAAGACATCCCCGATAATAAGCAAATGCTAGGCAGAATTTATTTATTTATTTATTTATTCATCCATCCATCCATCCATCCATCAACCATCCATCCATTTAATTTTTTAATTATTTACACACCCTGTTTCCCAAAAATAAGACATCCCCTGATAATAAGCAAATGCTAGGCAGAATTTATTTATTTATTTATTCATTCATCCATCCATCCATCCATCCATCCATCAACCAACCATCCATTTAATTATTTATTTAATTATTTATTTACCCACCCTGTTTCCCCAAAAATAAGACATCCCCTGATAATAAGCAAATGCTAGGCAGAATTTATTTATTTATTTATTCATTCATTCATCCATCCATCCATCCATCAACCATCCATCCATTTAATTATTTAATTAATTATTTATTTACCCACCCTGTTTCCCCAAAAATAAGGCATCCCCTGATAATAAGCAAATGCTAGGCAGAATTTGTTTGTTTGTTTGTTTGTTTGCCCTGTTTCCCCAAAAATAAGACATCCCCTGATAATAAACCCAATCGGGCTTTTGAGCGCCTGCGCTAAAATAAGCCTCCTTCCCCCCCCCAAAAAAATAAGTCCTCCCCGAAAATATTTAAACAAGAGCTGGAAATCAGGTAAGATGTCAAGAGAAGTCCTGTCTTGCTCCACGCGCCCCAAAATAATAAGACCTCCCCGAAAATAAGGCCAAGCGCTTATTTTGGGGTTTCAAAAAAAATATAAGACAGGGTCTTATTTACGGGGAAACACGGTTATTAGTTTGTCAAACATGTACAAGATAGCAGGTATGAATATGTACATGGACATGAACGAGGGAAATGAATACAAATAAATGGGGACAGTAGGACAGGGACGGTAGGCACGCTGGTGCGCTTATGCACGCCCCCTTTACGGACCTCTGAGGAATGGGATGAGGTCCATGGTAGACAGTGAGGTGGAAGCTGTGAGGGTTTGAGGCTGTAACAACGGAGTTGGGTAGAGCATTCCAGGCGTTGACCACTCTGTTGCTGAAGTCGTATTTCCTGCAATCGAGTTTGGAGTGGTTTACCTTGAGTTTGTACCAATTGTTTGCCCGTGTATTATTGAGGTTGAAGCTGAAGAAGTCGTTGACAGGTAAGACGTTATAGCAGATAATTTTGTGTATTATGATTAGCTCGGACCGCAGGCGGCATAGTTCTAGATTGTCCAGACCCAAAATTTCAAGCCTGGTGGTCTAAGGTTTTCTGTTGTGAGCAGAGGAGTGGAGGACTCTTCTCGTGAAATACCTCTGGACCTGCTCAGTCGTATTAATGTCTGATATACCATGTGGATTCTAGGCAGATGAGCTGTATTCAAGAATTGGTCTGGCAAAGGTTTTGTATACCCTGGTTAGCAATACAGTGTTACCGGATAAGAAGCTTCGCAAAATTAGGTTAATAATTCTTAATGCCTTTTTGACAATGCTGTTACAGTTCATGGCTACTCTTTCAGGGAGGGAAGCTTCCTAACTTTTTCTGCAAAAAAAATAAGGACAATTATGGGACAGATAGACCCCTGAAGGGAAGAGACGTGTCTTCTCGTAGAATCCATGCCCTTGAAGGCACACACTGGTGTCCCTTTGTGTTGATTTCATGGCCTTCCCCTTGTCCTGCCGAAGACCGGCCAATCTGTTCTAAGTTTAAGAAAATCTTCTCACTGGATACGCAGAGATTTCAAAACGAAGATCATGGCATCCGGCCCTCTCAATTCCTGGCAAATATAGATGGGGAAGAAATGGAGGTAGTGACAGATTTTATCTTCCTGGGCTCCAAGATCACCGCAAATGGGGACTGCAGCCAAGAAATGAAAAGACGCTTGCTCCTGGGGAGGAAAGCTATGGCAAATCTGGACAGCTTACTAAAAAGCAGAGACATCACCCTGCCCAACAAAAGTGCATATAGTCAGGGCGATGGTTTTCCCAGTGGCAATGCAGGGCTGTGAAAGTTGGACCATAAGAAAGGCTGAGCACCAAAAGAATGGAGGCCTTTGAACTCTGGTGCTGGAGAAGACTCCTGTGAGTCCCTTGGACTGCAAGGTGATCCAACCGGTCAGTCCTAGAGGAGATCAACCCTGGTTGCTCTTTAGAAGGCCAGATCCAGAAGATGAAACTCAAATACTTTGGCCACCTAATGAGAAGGAAGAACTCACACGCCTAATGCTGGGAACGATGGAGGGCAAAAGAAGAAGGAGACGGCAGAGAACGAGGTGGCTGGATGGAGTCGCTGAAGCAGTCGGCCATGAGCTTAAATGGTCTCCGGGGGATGGTAGAGGACAGAAAGGCCTGGAGGAACGTCGTCCATGGGGCCGCGATGGGTCAGACACGACTTTGCAACTAACAACAACAATAGATAGATGATAGATAGATAGATAGATAGATAGATAGATAGATAGATAGATAGATAGATAGATAGATAGATAGATCCAAGGGACTCCTGCGAGTCCTTTGGACTGCAAAGTGATCCAACTGATCAGTCCTAGAGGAGATCAACCCTGACTGCTCTTTAGAAGGCCAGATCCTGAAGATGAAACTCAAATGCTTTGGCCACCTAATGAGAAGGAAGGACTCCCTGGAGAAGAGCCTAATGCTGGGAACGATGGAGGGCAAAAGAAGAAGGGGACGGCAGAGAACGAGGTGGCTGGATGGAGTCACCGAAGCAGTCGGCGTGAGCTTAAATGGACTCCAGAGGATGGTAGAGGACAGGAAGGCCTGGAGGACCGTTGTCCATGGGGTCGCGATGGGTCGGCCGCGACTTCGCGACTAACAACAAGTGTTTCTCGAAGGAGCAACGCTCTCTCTCTCTCTCTCTCTCTCAAAAAAGGCCAAGCTGGAGCAGGAACCCAACCCAAGATGGAGATGTTTGGGAGAAAGCTTTCTCTGGATGGAACCAGGAGAGGAAAGTTGTGAGATGCAAGGCCAGCTTTATTTATCCGGAACCTTCTTTCCTCCCCATTCATTAATTAAGCCTTCCTAAGGCACCTTCTCCAGTTGCCAAGCAACTGTGGTAGTAGTTGTTAAATCCTGCCACTTTTTATTAACCCTTTGGCCCTGGGTAAGTTGGCCGTCTTCTCTTTTAGCGCTAATGCATTGTGCATTAGCACTTCACTTGGGGGAAGCCCGGCTCTTCTCCCTCCCTTCTCTGCTCCCCAACTCCACTTGAATGAGGGGAAGGGGAGGTGGGTGGGTTGGGGGGATGCCACCGAAGGAGGCAGGACAGCTTCCGTTTGGGGCTGGGTTTGCCGGAGTCTAGAAGGCATCTGTCAAGGGGGTAAAGACCTCTACGCTTCTGCTGACAGAAGCCGGCGGAGAGAGATTAGAGAACTACTTCCTCTTCCGAAAAAAACAAGAAGCAGCAAGATTCCCGGGAGGTTTCAGCCTGATAATGAGCGGAGGCGGTGGGGCAGAGGAGGTGTGAGAGGAGGAGAACCACATGTGGAGGCTGGAAAAGGGCTCCTGATAGCCCCTCTGAAGTTCTTGGAGCATCTTGGAAGGGCATTGTCCTACGAAAAAGCTGGTGGAGAAGATTGGCCTTGAGGTTGCTGGGTTGACACAGTCCAGCCTCTTTCTAGAAGAATCTGTCTTCTTTTTTCAAAAAATAAGTTTTGTTTGTTTTATTTACATAACATTCAATTTTCACCAAACAGTGTGCGGTCTGGGTACAGTTATGTTGAAGTAGTCATAACGTCCCTCAGATCCTGGAGTTTCAAACTCCTACCCTCAAAACGACGCTATAGAGCACTACATACCAGAACAACTAGACACAAGGACAGTTTTTCCCCGAACGCCATCACTCTGCTAAACAAATAATTCCCTCAACACTGTCAAACTATTCACTAAGTCTGCACTACTATTAATCTTCTCATTGTTCCCACCACCAATCTTCTTCCATTTATGACTGCATGACTCTAACTTTGTTGCTTGTATCCTTACAATTTATATTGATATTGTTTCCTGATTGCTTATTTGTACCCCATGACTATCATTAAGTGTTGTACCTTATGATTCTTGACGAATGTATCTTTTATGTACATTGAGAGCATATGCACTGAAGACAAATTCCTTGTGTGTCCAATCACACTTGGCCAATAAAAAATTCTCTTTCTCTTTCTTTCTCTTTCTCTTCTCTTCCCTTCCCTTCCCTTCCCCTCCCCTCCCCTCCCCTCCCTTCTCTCTTCTCTTCTCTTCTCTTCTCTTCTCTTCTCTTCTCTTCTCTTCTCTTCTCTTCTCTTCTCTTCTTTCTCTTCTTCAAAAATTCTATAGTACAAAACTTTGTTGTGGTATTCATCACCATAATATTAATAATACCGTGTTTCCCCGAAATTAAGACCCTGTCTTATATTTTTTGAACCGCGAAATAAGCCCTTGGCCTTATTTTCGGGGAGGTCTAATTATTTTGGGGCGCGTGGAGGAAACCTGAGGAAATGGCGGGGACCAGCTGTGCATGTGTTTAAATATTTTCGGAGAGGGCTTATTTTCAGGGGGGGTTGGGGTTATTTTAGTGCATGCACTCAAAAGCCCGATTGGGCTTATTATCAGGAGAGATCTTATTTTAAGGGAAACGGGGTATACTAACATAATAATATAATAATAATAATAATACTTAACATCATCTTTTTTAACAACTCTCCACTTTAACATTTCTTCTTTTTTATATCTCCTCCTTTTTAAGTTCTGTTTCTGTTGTCTAGCCATTGATAGAATAATAATAATAACTTTATTGTCATTGTACGTATGTACACAGTATACCCATAAAACGAAATTCACTTAACACCCAAAAATCAGGTCAATCTATCAATCTTTATTTATTGATTAGCCCTTGGGCCATATCAAAGTGCAGCACTCCAGAAACAATTATTACAAAAGTTTGGTAGAAACATTTTAAAATGAAATTGGAATAGGAATAAAACACAATTTAAAATAAAATTAGAGTAAAATACGTTCTCGAATGAAATCAGAATAAAATACAATAATTTAAAATACAAATTAAATATGATTAAAATTATATTACAAAGATCAGGTCCAACATACATAACAATCCCCAAACACATTCCCACCCACCACAAATAATTCCCCACCTCTAAACCACCCAAACATCCACACAACAGACCAAAGTAATATGTCCCATATCAAATAATATTCAGTTTCTTCTTTATCCTTAATAGTAAGCGTTAGTCTATCCATTTCTGCGCATTCTAATATTTTCTTAATCACATTCCCCTCAAACGGAATATCATCATTTTTCCATTGTTGCACAAATACAATTCTACCTGCGGTTAGTATATGCAAGACCAGATATGTAGTATTTTTGTCATAATTTTTTTGGTAAAATGCCCAACAAAAATATCTCTGGTTTCAGGTCTACATGTTGCTTTGTCATTTTTTCCAACCACGTATTTTTGGTCCAGTATTTTTTTACTTTTGGGAATGTCCACCACAGAAGAATCTGTTTTGCAGCTGGTGTACCACGGGACAATCCAATGGTGCCAACTTTCATCTCTGCTTCAGAGCATGTGTGTTTGGCTAGGTGGACAGGTTGAGTAGACCCACCAATTCCAAAAAGGACATGGATGGAGGGGGCTTCTCTGACTGATGGGGGCAGGGGTGAAATTCAAATTTTTTTTACTACCAGTTCTGTGGGCGTGGCTTGGTGGGCGTGGTGTGGCTTGGTGGGTGTAGCAGGAGAAGGATATTGCAAAATCTCCATTCCCTCCCCACTCCTGGGGGAAGGATACTGCAAAATCCCCATTCCCACCCCACTCCAGGAGAAGGATACTGCAAAATCCCCATTCCCTTCCCACTCCTGGGGGAAGGATATTGCAAAATCCCCATTCCCTCCCCACTCTAGGAGAAGGATACTGCAAAATCCCCATTCCCACCCTACTCCAGGAGAAGGATACTGCAAAATCCCCATTCCCTCCCCACTCCTGGGGAAAGGATACTGCAAAATCCCCATTCCCTCCCAACTCCTGGGGGAAAGGATATTGCAAAATCCCCATTCCCACCCCATTCCGGGGCTAGCCAGAGGTCGTATTTGCCGGTTCTCGGAACTACTCAAAATTTCCGCTACCGGTTTCTCCAGAACCGGTCAGAACCTGCTGGATTTCACTCCTGGATGGCGGTGCTGTGTTAATTCTTCCCCTCTCTCAGCCCGTAAGGAAGCCGGGGTCCAATTCTTTCCCACATTACGGTCTCGATGTTTCAAGATCCCAGGGTCTCTTTCTGTGGCAGCCATGCCAGTATCTCATCAATATGCATGATTGTTGCTATGGTGATTGCGTGTCTGTGTGTGTGCGTTAAGCTTGCAAGTGTGAAAATGTCTCTCTGTAATGGGCAGGCCGTCTACAAAGACAGAAGAGGGAATTAACGAGAGGCGAAAGATATTCTCCTGCGTTGGGAGGGTTGGGAAGGTTGACCAAACACGGAAGTATCTGGAGAGCTCTTGAGTTGAGCATCTACAAGCAAAAAGGGAAATAGTAGATTTTTGCCTCTTTTTTTTCCCACTTCCCCCTCTCAAATTCCATGCCTAGGCAGGCAAACATGGGGAAATTTTGTTTTTGCTCCTCCCCCTTCTCTCCCTCCTCCTCCTTCTCCTCCATACTCCTCCTCCTCCCTCCTCCTCCTCCCTTTTAGCACTGATGATGTTACCTAGCTGGGTAATGAAATTTTCTGCAAAAAAATAACCAAGCTCAGAGAGCATCAAGGACTCCACCGTTTTCCTCCTCCTCTTCCTTCCTCCTCCTCCTCCTCCTCCCCCTTCTCTCCTTCCTCCTCCTCTTCCTCCTCCCCCCCTTCCTCCTCCTCCTCCCCCTTCTCTCCCTCCTCCTCCTCCTCCTCCTCCTCCTCCCCCTTCTCTCCCTCCTCCTCCTCCTCCTCCTCCTCCTCCAACAGGCCAGCAAAATGGATAACCGGATGCTCCTCAGTTCAGCCAGTTCACAGGCTGCTTCCCTTCTACCACCCCGTCCTCTCTTGCAGCCAGCTCTTCCTTGCCCCTGACCTTGGGAGCTCATTGCTTGAGAAGAGAGCCCGGCAGGGTGATTTAGGAGATCTCGTGCCATTCTCTCTCTCTCTCTCTCTCTCTCTCTCCCATTCTAATGAGCTCTTTTAAAAGAAAAAAGTAAAAAAAAAAAAATCAAAGGCATGTTAATGGTGGAATCTTCACATTTCAAAGGGAAGGGGTATTTATTATACAAACTTCCAACTCATTAAGCCCGTCTTGATGTGAGAAGAAACAGCTGCTTCAGCTTTGGAAGAGAATTTTCTCTCCCCTTCAAAGATTAGAAGGGAATCATCTGATATTTAAATGGTGTTTTCTCCAGGAACTGTGCGGCAACCCTTCCAGGTATTTTCTTGGGCCCGGTTGTGTTGTGCAAATTTAAAAGTCAAAAAAGGTTTCCCACCACGGTAGCTGGCACAGTCTGAGGCTCCCCCACCCCACCGCCCAAAAAGCCCTCGGGTGTCCCCCTCAAGGACCCTCAACATTGTGTACTTCTGAACACCCCACTGGGGAATATCACTAAAGCACGAGGAATATTAATGTGAACGATCAGGAATATATTGCAGGCATTTTTAATGATGCGGTTTTTTTTCTCTTGGCCACGCCCCTCTCTGTCTTCAGCCTAGCTATGTTTTGGAGAAGGGTCCTTGGCATGGGGTTCAAAATTTAAGGGCATCCATCCCTTGTTTCCCCTCCGTGTGCGAATAGGATAGGATAGGATAGGATACGATAGGATAGGGATAGGGATGGGATGGGATGGGATGGGATGGGATGGGATGGGATGGGATATGGGATATGGGATATGGGATATGGGATATGGGATATGGGATAGGTTATGGAATGGAATGGAATGGGATAGGATATAGAATAGAATAGAATAGAATAGAATAGAATAGAATAGAATAGAATAGAATAGGGATGGGATGGGATGGGATGGGATGGGATGGGATGGGATGGGATGGGATATGGGATATGGGATATGGGATAGGATATGGGATAGATTATGGAATGGAATGGAATGGGATAGGATATAGAATAGAATAGAATAGAATAGAATAGAATAGAATAGAATAGGGATGGGATGGGATGGGATGGGATGGGATGGGATGGGATGGGATGGGATGGGATATGGGATATGGGATATGGGATAGGATATGGGATAGATTATGGAATGGAATGGAATGGGATAGGAAATAGAGTAGAATAGAATAGAATAGAATAGAATAGAATAGAATAGAATAGAATAGAATAGAATAGAATAGAATAGAATGGGAGAGGAGAGGAGAGGATAGAATGGGATAGGATATGGGATAGGATAGAGTAGAGTAGAATAGAATAGAATAGGGATGGGATGGGATGGGATGGGATGGGATGGGATAAGATATAGAATAGAATAGAATAGAATAGAATAGAATAGAATAGGGATGGGATGGGATATGGAATATGGGATAGGATATGGGATAGGTAATGGAATGGAATGGGATAGGATATAGAATAGAATAGAATAGAATAGAATAGAATAGAATAGAATAGAATGGGAGAGGAGAGGAGAGGAGAGGATAGAATGGGATAGGATATGGGATAGGATAGAGTAGAGTAGAATAGAATAGGGATGGGATGGGATAGGATATAGCATAGGATAGAATAGAATGGGATAGGATAGGATAGGATAGGATAGGATAGGATAGGATAGGATAGGATAGGATAGGATATGGGATAGGATATGGGATAGGATGGAATGCAATGGAATAGAATATGTGATAGGATATGATAGAATAGAATAGAATAGAATAGAATAGAATAGAATAGAATAGAATAGAATAGAATAGGGATGGGATGGGATGGGATGGGATGGGATACGGGATAGGGTATGGAATGGAATGGGATAGGAGATAGGATAGGATAGGATAGAATAGAATAGAATAGAATAGAATAGAATAGAATAGAATAGAATAGAATGGGAGAGGAGAGGAGAGGAGAGGATAGAATGGGATAGGATATGGGATAGGATAGAGTAGAGTAGAATAGAATAGGGATGGGATGGGATAGGATATAGCAAAGGATAGAATAGAATGGGATAGGATAGGATAGGATAGGATAGGATAGGATAGGATAGGATAGGATAGGATATGGGATAGGATATGGGATAGGATGGAATGCAATGGAATAGAATATGTGATAGGATATGATAGAATAGAATAGAATAGAATAGAATAGAATAGGGATGGGATGGGATGGGATGGGATGGGATACGGGATAGGGTATGGAATGGAATGGGATAGGAGATAGGATAGGATAGGATAGAATAGAATAGAATAGAATAGAATAGAATAGAATAGAATAGAATGGGAGAGGAGAGGAGAGGATAGAATGGGATAGGATATGGGATAGGATAGAGTAGAGTAGAATAGAATAGGGATGGGATGGGATAGGATATAGCATAGGATAGAATAGAATGGGATAGGATAGGATAGGATAGGATAGGATAGGATAGGATAGGATAGGATATGGGATAGGATATGGGATAGGATGGAATGCAATGGAATAGAATATGTGATAGGATATGATAGAATAGAATAGAATAGAATAGAATAGAATAGAATAGAATAGAATAGGGATGGGATGGGATGGGATGGGATGGGATACGGGATAGGGTATGGAATGGAATGGGATAGGAGATAGGATAGGATAGGATAGAATAGAATAGAATAGAATAGAATAGAATAGAATAGAATAGAATAGAATAGAATTCTTTATTGGCCAAGTATGATTGGACACACAAGGAATTTGTCTTTGGTGCATACGCTCTCAGTGTACATAAGGAGAATAAAATACATTCTTCAAGAATAAAAAGATACAACACTTAGTGATAGTCAAGGGTACTAATAAGCTATCAAATCTTCCTAGGAAACAAATAAAACCAATATAAATTGAAAGATACAAATAAGTCATAAGTGGGAAGAGATAGATACTAGTAAGGAAGAGAAGATTAATAGTAATGCAGACTTAGTGAATAGTTTGACAGCGTTGAGGGAATTATTTGTTTAGCAGAGTGCTAGCATGCAGGAAAAAACTGTCCTTGTGTCTAGTTGTTCTGGTGTGCAGTGCTCTATAGTGTCGTTTTGAGGGTAGAAGTTGAAACAGTTTATGTCCAGGATGCGAGGGGTCCGTAGATATTTTCCCAGCCCTCTTTTTGACTCGTGCAGTATCCAGGTCCTCCATGGAAGGCAGGTTGGTAGCCATTGTTTTTTCTGCAGTTCTAACTATCCTCTGAAGTCTCTGTCTGTCTTGTTGGGTTGCAGAGTCAAACCAGACAGTTATGGAGGTGAAGATGACAGACTCAATAGTTCCTCTCTAGAACTGGATCAGCAGCTCCTTGGGCAGTTTGAGCTTCCTGAGTTGGCGCAGAAAGAACATTCTTTGTTGTGTAGCATAAGTACATGGTATGAATATGGAGATCCGCTCCTTTCTAGTTCTGGCCTTGGGTTCATCCAGCCAAGAATTTTGGAGGTCATCATAGAAGTTCTTCAATGCAATTTCCTCCCTTTTTTGGTTACTTGGATTCCTTTAGAATGAGGAATCTCATTTGGTAGGTGAAGGATCTCTCTCTCAATTTTTAGTTAGCATGGAGAGATCTGGCTGAAGCCCAATCTTGGCTTCTTGTCCAGGGGAGTTGTCTACCCTCAGACTTGTGGTTGATTTCTCTCCAGCATTGTTGATAATAATAATCTTCCTGTAATTATCCACTGGGTTTTTCTCCATGTCTTCTGGAGCACCAAAAGAATGGTCTATTGTTGAGCTACCTTCTTTCCCTGCTTGACTCTCAATTCAGACAAAGCTTGATCCTTCTTGGTTGACCAGAAAGGGCATCTTCTGTTGGTACAAGGCCTGACCCATAATTTATAGGGCTTTATTCATAGACCTCCTCCTGCCGTCTAAGAAGACTAGAAGCTTTGAAATCCAGTTCTGGTTAACCCATTGAAACCAGCTCTTAGCAGGTCCTGATAAGAGTTGGATTTCTTTGCCGTGTGTTCTTTCAGGATGGTGCTCAGGTCCTAGGAAGAGATGATGACCCCCATCTGAAGCAGGGTTGCCACCATTCAGTTTGGAATGGGACAACTTGCCACAACCAACTAGCCATGGCGAATGGCCTTGGCAAGTTGGCCATAGTGAGTTGGCCACAGCAAGTTGTGGAGAGTTGGCCATAGCAATTTAGCCATGGAGAGCTGGCCATGGTGAGTTGGCCATAGACAGTTGGCTGGAGGGTTGGCCATGGCGAGTTGGCTACAGAAAGTTGGCTGTGGAGAATTGACCATGGCAAGTTGGCCGCAGAGAGTTGGCTATGGGGAGTTGGCCACAAAGAATTGGCCACGGAGAGTTGGCTGTGCAGAGTTGGCTATGGGGAGTTGGCCAAGAGAATTGGCCGCAGAGAGTTGGCTATGGGGAGTTGGCCATAGAGAGTTGGCAATGGGGAGTTGGCCAAGAGAGTTGGCTGTGGAGAGTTGACCATGGCGAGTTGGCCACAGAGAGTTGGCTGTGGAGAGTTGGCAATGGGGAGTTGGCCAAGAGAATTGGCCGTAGAGAGTTGGCTATGGGGAGTTGGCCATAGAGAGTTGGCTGTGGAGAGTTGACCATGGCCAGTTGGTCACAGAGAGTTGGCTGTGGAGTGTTGACCATGGCAAGTTAGCTGCAGAGAGTTGGCTACAGAGAGTTGGCCAGGAGAGTTGGCCACAGAGAGTTGGGTGCAGAGAGTTGGCTATGGGGAATTGGTCGCAGAGA
Source organism: Arizona elegans (assembly GCA_022577455.1). Taxonomy (NCBI): domain Eukaryota; kingdom Metazoa; phylum Chordata; class Lepidosauria; order Squamata; family Colubridae; genus Arizona; species Arizona elegans. The sequence goes on along the minus strand of JAKOOJ010000031.1, from coordinate 3,388,605 downwards.
GTTGGCTATGGGGAGTTGGCCATAGAGAGTTGGCTGTGGAGAGTTGACCATGGCCAGTTGGTCACAGAGAGTTGGCTGTGGAGTGTTGACCATGGCAAGTTAGCTGCAGAGAGTTGGCTACAGAGAGTTGGCCAGGAGAGTTGGCCACAGAGAGTTGGGTGCAGAGAGTTGGCTATGGGGAATTGGTCGCAGAGAGTTGGCTATGGGGAGTTGGCCATAGAGAGTTGGCTGTGAAGAGTTGGCAATGGGGAGTTTGCCAAGAGAGTTGGCTGTGGGGAGTTGACCATGGTAAGTTGGCCACAGAGAGTTGGTTGTGGAGAGTTGACCATGGCAAGTTGACTGCAGAGAGTTGGCCAGGAAAGTTGGCCATGGAGAGTTGGCCGTGGAGAGTTGACCATGGCAAGTTGGCTGCAGAGAGTTGGCTACGGAGAGTTGGCCAGGAGAGTTGGCCATGGAGAGTTAGCTGTGGCGAGTTGACCATGGCAAGTTGGCCGCAGAGAGTTGGCTACGGAGAGTTGGCCATGGAGAGTTGGCTGTGGAGAGTTGACCATGGCAAGTTGGCCGCAAAGAGTTGGCTACGGAGAGTTGGCCAGGAGAGTTAGCCACAGAGAGTTATCTGTGGAGGGATGGCCATGGCAAGTTGGCCGCAGAAAATTGACTGCGGTGAACTGTCGTAGACCCATTCAGTCCACCATCAGGTTTTCGTGGCTCGGACTAATCCAGTTGCGCTCAGTCCAATATCTGTTGTACTAGAACGTGGGCGGTGGGCATTAGGGTGGACCTGACCCCCACAAGTCCCTGGCTGCAAAGCTTCCTTTGAAACCAATGTGTTGCTCATAGCCTCAGCTTCAGCATGGAGGGAGAAAGGATTTGTCCCTTATCACTGAAGGAAGAATGCAATATATATATAAGATATATATATCTTTTTCTGCCTTGCTTGAAATCTGGAGCAGCTGTTTCATTTCGCGCTGAAACATTCCCACAGTGAACTCTGACTCGGTTTAAACTTTGGAGTGTAATGACCTCTTGTTGGATCAGACCAGAGGCCCATCCAGAGTAGCCTTCCGTCTTTGGCTCTGGTCAATCCGAGGCTCGGGGCCGGTGGCAGGGGAGCCCAGAGGTGATTGACTCCCCTGTTTTCCTGCAAATCTGCTTTCCAGAGGAAACCAGAAGTGATTCTATTTATGTTTTATGTGTCTTAACCTCAAGGTGTTTCTGTAGGCCACCGCGTCTCCAGGAATCTCACCATGTTCTCCGGATTTCTGTGCTTGCTCCGAGGTGGCGTGACGTGTCAGCCCCGGCTGCGCTTTAACCAGGAGGAACACATCTGCCGAGGAATGCTTATCTCCTCGGAGGGGGTTTCGATAGTTTGTCGACCCCGGGGACGCCCTGACACGCTGATCTCTCTCCGGCTTCTGAGCTTCCGTATCTGATTTGCAAGCACTTACAGGGCTTTTTAATTTGCAGTTGTGGGTGGATTTTAGCAGCATTTGGCTCTTAGACGTTGGTTGCAAAGATCAGCATCATTTCCAGCACTGTAGCCTCCTCCTCCTCCCTCCTTTCTCCTCCCTCTTTCTTCTTCCACCTTCTTCCTCCCTCCTCCCTCCTTCCTCCACCTCCTTCCTCCTCCTCCTCCCTTCTTCCACTTTCCTCCTCCTTTCTCCTCCCTCTTTCTTCTTCCACCTCCTCCTTCCTCCTTCCTCCACCTTCTTCCTCCTCCTCCCTCCTTTCTCCTCCCTCTTTCTTCTTCCACCTCCTTCCTCCTCCTCCCTCCTCCCTCCTTCCTCCACCTTCTTCCTCCTCCTCCCTCCTTTCTCCTCCCTCTTTCTTCTTCCACCTTCTTCCTCCCTCCTCCCTCCTTCCTCCACCTCCTTCCTCCTCCTCCTCCCTTCTTCCACTTTCCTCCTCCTTTCTCCTCCCTCTTTCTTCTTCCACATCCTCCTTCCTCCACCTTCTTCCTCCTCCTCCCTCCTTTCTCCTCCCTCTTTCTTCTTCCACCTCCTTCCTCCTCCTCCCTCCTCCCTCCTTCCTCCATCTTCTTCCTCCTCCTCCCTCCTTTCTCCTCCCTCTTTCTTGTTCCACCTCCTTCCTCCTCCTCCCTCCTTCCTCCACCTTCTTCCTCCTCCCTCCTTTCTCCTCCCTCTTTCTTCTTCCACCTCCTTCCTCCTTCCTCCTCCTCCCTCCTTTCTCCTTCCTCCTTCCTCCACGTCCTTCCTTCTCCTTCCTCCTCCTCCTTCTTCTTCCTCCTCCTCCCTTCTTCCACCTTCCTCCTCCTTCCTCCTCCCTCTTTCTTCTTCCATCTCCTCCCTCCTCCCACCTTCTTCCTCCTCCCTCCTCCTCCCTACTTCCTTCTCCTTCCTCCTTCCTCCTCCTCCTTCCTCCCCTCTTCCTTCTCCTCCCTCCTCCTCCTCCCTTCTTCGTTCTCCTTCTTCCTCAGTCCACTGTCTTCCTCCTCCTCCTCCTTCCTCCTTCCACTTTCCACTTTCTTTCCTCCTCCTCCTCTGTCCTCTTCCTCCTCCTCCTCCCTCCTCCCTCTTCCTCCTCCTCCCCCCTCTTCCTTATTCCTCCTTACTTCTCCTCACTCCTCCTCCTCCTTCCTTTTACTCCGAAAAATACGGTACGTTTGTATCCACTTGGAGACCGCTTCTGAACTTCGTGCTTGAAGTGGAAAGGAATGAAACTTTGATTTTGGGGTTTTACCGAGTAGATTGATAGATCTTTACAGAAATGGCTGGTTCATATTATTATGAAAAAGCAAAAAGTTGTGATTTGATTTCTTTTACTGCAACAGAGAGAGTCGGATGTTTCTTTTTCTTTTCTATTTTCTTTACCCTTCCTCGCTTCTCTTCCCCCTTTCCCTACCCACCGTTTCCCTATTGACTTTCGTATTTTACAATATTTTATAACTCAAATAAATAAAAATATTAAACTTTGAGGTTGCAGAATCCGAGAAAGATTAGGAGGAAGGCAGAGTTTTGCAACGGCCCTCGATTCATGTTCTTAATACGGGAATAAAATTCACGAACAAAAGGAACAAAAATTGCCCAGTGATCTGTGAAAGTTAAATCCGTACCAAATTCGATCTTATCTAACACAGAAAACTAATGTAAAAACTAAACATTTTACTCGTCAAGAATCATTTATCCCAGCATTCCTCTTCCTGTCAAGCCAGCAATAAAATTTGTTCCATTTGTAAAAAAATTGTAACTTTCACAGATGTAAGAATCTATATGTTTGAAATGTGATAAATAGTATAAACTTGTATAGAGATAAGGAATTGTATTAATTATAAGGTAAAACGTGGCGAAAATGTTTAAACTGGAGACGTCACACCATGTCCAATGTTTTTAATTTGTATTACTAATAAAAAACTTTTTTTTAAAAAAAAAATTGCCCAGTGATACCAAAGTTTCTCATTGCGCCAGGGAAGATGATGTTTTAATTAGCCATCTACTGGTCACAACAATTTTAAAAAACCTTTCCCTCCGCCCCTATGCTAGCAATTAAAAAAAAATTAACTCCACAAGGATTGTGTTTTTTCATTTTCATTTTATTAAATTTCTATACTGCCCTTCTCCTGAAGGACTCAGGGCGGTGAACAGCCAGAAGATAAAACACAGGAAATACAAAATCTAAAATAAATTAAAACAAATTAAATAATTTAGGCTGAATTTTAAAATACCCCATAATTAAACAGATTAAAATTTATGTTTAAAACGTGTTGCAAATCTTATGGCCCTATTGCTAGGAGATGCTTCAATGGATTAAGAGGGGTTGTGTGTTGTGCAAACCCCCCGAAACCCAATTAATTAATCCAGACCACGGACCCTGAGGGGGGTGAGCTTGAGCCCCCCCCCAAGAGTCACAATAATTGGCCAACAGGATGGTCACCACCAGTTTCTCCAGTAGGACAATCCGTCAAGGGAAAGGGACCTGCAATTGTCCTGTGGGCGGCAGAGAAAATATATTTAGCGGTTCAAGAGGGTTGCGGACAGGGGTGAAATGCTCCCAGTTCGGACTGGATCACCCGATCCGGTAGCGATGGAGGCAGGTGGTTCGGAGAACCAAAAGCAAAAATCCCTGCCCCTCCCTCCCCCACCATGCACAGCTGAGCTGCACAATCATCAGAGGCTTTTTTTTTACTTTTAAAAGCATTTTTTCTACAACCTCTTCGGCCGAAAAAAATGCTTTTAAAGTAAAAAAACAAAACAAAACCCTCTGATGATCGCACGCCTCAGCTGGGATCGTCAAAGGCTTTTAAAAGAAAAAAAAGCCTCTGGCAATCAGGCAACTCAGCTTGGATCGTCAGAGGCATTTAAAAGAAAAAAACCCCTTTTTTGTCTTTTAAAAGCCTCTGACGATCCAAGCTGAGTTGCCTGATTGCCAGAGGCTTTTTTTTCTTTTAAAAGCCTCTGACGATCCAAGCTGAGTTGCCTGATTGCCAGAGGCTTTTTTTTTCTTTTAAAAGCCTCTGACGATCCTCTGACGATCCAAGCTGAGTTGCCTGATTGCCAGAGGCTTTTTTTTTCTTTTAAAAGCCTCTGACGATCCAAGCTGAGTTGCCTGATCGTCAGAGGAATTGAAAAGAAAAAAAAAAAAAAGCCTCTGCTGATCAGGCAACTCAGCTGGGATCGTCAGAGCCTTTTGAAAGCATTTTTTTACAACCTCTTCGCCAAAGAGGTTGTAGAAAAAATGGTTTTAAAAGTAAAAAAAAAAAAATTGGCCACGCCCACCCAGTCACATTAATTCCCCCCCACACCAAGCCATACCCACAGAACCGGTAGCAATAAATTTTAGATTTCACCACTGCGGAATATGTTAATATTAAGCTGGGAGGAAAAGGCTGGGCCTGATGATTTGGGATCAAGGCTGTTCCTTATTTATTTATTTATTTATTTATTTATTTATTAATTAATTAATTAATTATACCACCCCCTCTTCCTCGGGGCGGTGAACAGCCAAGATTAAAGAACATACAATATAAACGTTAAAATACATTTAAAACAAAATTAAATCCCTAATGGCTTTCCCCAATTTAAAACCCCTTACCCATAAAATTCACCAATAAAAAATTTTAAACCAGCCCGGCTTGCCCAAATAGGAACGTTTTCAGAGCCTGGCGAAAGGTTCGGAGGTCCGGGATCCTTGAGTTACTGTTCCATGTTTGTCCTTAGGAAGCTTCTGTTATCCATATATCTGTATTTTTTGGACTATAAGAGGCACCAAAATTTAGAAGAGGAAAACAACAACAAAAAGTTTTTGGCCTCCAAGTGCGCACCATTTTCGGCCCTTTTTTCCAGCCTTTTTCTGGCTGGTTTTCGAGGCTTTTTTTGGCCTGTTTCGAGGCTTTTTTTTTTTGGCCTGTTTCAAGGCTTTTTTGGGGGGGGGCTGTTTCGAGGCTTTTTTTTTTGGCCTGTTTTGAGGCTTTTTGGGGGGGGCTGTTTCGAGGCTTTTTTTGGCCTGTTTTGAGGCTTTTTTGCCCATTTTTGAGGCTTTTCTCGGTCTGTTTTTGAGGCTTTTTTTGGCCCTTTTGGGGGGCTGTTTTTCAACCATTCTTGGGGCTTTTTTTGGACCCTTTTCCAGCCTTTTACCGGCTCAAGATAATCCTATTCCACTGCTGGAATGGCCTGGAAATAGTCCAGACCTTCACCCAATTGAAAATTGATGGATTTTCCGACTAAAGAAACTGGTTAGTCAGAAGCCACCCAGCAATAAAACCCAGTTAATAGAAGCAACCGATCAATCTTGGTTTCACATTAAAACAGCTGCAGAACTAAAAGACTTGGTTCGCTCCATGGGAAGACATTGTAAGGCCGTAATTCATGCTAAAGTTTACCCAACGAAGTATTCACTGACATGGGGATCATTTTTGTATATCTCATTTTTTGTATGGGGATCATTTTTGTAGATATCTCGTTTTTTTCTACATTTTTTTTTCTTTATACTGTAACTGCTATTCTAAATAGCAAATCCTTCCTAAAAGTTATTGCATTACGTTCTTGATTCAATGATCTTTCCATTGATATATAATTTAATGGTACTACTCTGAAAAAAAGTGGTGTTATTAGCTAATTTTAGAAAATACACTTTTCCCAAAAGGTTTCCACCATTTTTGGCCACTACGGGAGAAAATATTTCCTTTGTGACACTGGAGGCAAGGAAGGTTTTGTCTCCACCTGGGTGGGAGACGAGAAAATGGAGTTGTTTTTGTCTCGCCTTGCCAAGCAAAATTGAGGTCCAGGGTGTGATTGGGCGTAACAAGCCAGGATCGCTCTCTGATTTATGGCTGTAGAAGCCTTTGAACTTGAGGTGCTTGGAGGAATTTTCAACCTGTTCCTTTCGCGTCTTTTAAGCCAAGTTGCTCTTCCAGCCACTCAGCCTTGGGCTGCTTTATTTTTAATTTTTTGGGGGGGGCAGGGCTGTGTGGCCCATTTCAGTAGGGGTTTCCCTTCCTTTGTTTAACCTCTGACCCGTGAAAGCAGCAGTTAATCAAAAGCTCTGGAGGAGCCAAGAGGAAGTGGAAGTGCTAGGTTACCAATGAAATATGAGAAAAACATGTCCCGTCAATCCCCAAGTGGGCTACCAGTTTCTCGGTCCATCAGCTCCAGGCAGAGAAGGGGGGTGGGGGGTTGGAAGCTGCTGCCTCCTGCCCCTCCTTGTGTTTTGAAAAGGAGACTCACAAATAAATACGGAGAAGGCAGAGGTTGCCGAGATAAATTTTCCTCTCTCTGTTCTCCTTGCTTCTGCTCAGCTGGGAGAACTGAAATAGAAGAAGAGGAAGAAGGGAGGGAGGGAAGGAGGGAGGGAGGGAGGCAAAGAGGGGAAGGAAGGAAAAGGGAATGGATGGAAGGAAGGAAGGCAAAGAAGGGAGGGAGGGAAGGAAGGAAGGAAGGCGCAAAGAGGAAGGAAGGAAGGAAGGAAGGAAAAGGATGGATGGAAGGAAGGAATGCAAAGAAGGGATAGAAGGAGGGAAAGAAGGTAGGAAGGCAAAGAGGAAAAGGAAGGAAAAAGATGGAAAGAAGGAATGAAAGGAAGGAGGGAAGGAAGGCAAAGGGAAAGGAAGGAAAAAGATGGATGGAAGGAAAAAACACAAAGAAGGGATGAAAGGAAGGAGGGAAGGAAGGAAAGAAGGAAGGCGAAGAGGGAAAGGAAGGAAAAAGATGGATGGAAGGAAGAAACGCAAAGAAGGGATGAAAGGAAGGAGGGAAGGACGGCAAAGGAGGAGGAAGGCAAAGAGTTGAAGGAAGAAAAAGAATGGATAGAAGGCAAGAATGCAAAGAAGGGAAGGAAGGAAGGAGGAAAGGAAGGCAAAGAGGGGAAGGAAGGGAGGAAGGCAAAGAGGGAAAGGAAGGAAAAGGATGGATGGAAGGAAGGAAGGAACACAAAGAAGGGATGAAAGGAAGGAGGGAAGGAAAGAAGGCAAAGAGGAAGGGAGAGAGAAAGGCAGGCAGGCAGAGGGGAAGGAAGGAAGGAAGTCAAAGAGGGAAAGGAAGGAAAAGGATGGATGGAAAGAAGGAAGGAATGCAAAGAAGGGATGGAAGGAAGGGGGGAAGGTAGGTAGGAAGGAAGGAAGGCAAAGGGGAAGGAAGGGAGGGAAGCAAAGAGGAAAAGGATGGAAGGAAGGCAAATGTTCCTCGGAGCCCCCAATTTGGCACCGGCTTCTTTGGTGAGTTCCAAGCAAGCCCAGAGAGAAGCCAGCCCGAAGTCCCCTTCCTCCCCACTCCCCTTTTCCCTGTGGGATTTTCCTCGAGTCTTGCAGTGGGCTCGAATTTGCCCCTAACCTGTCGAAGAGTGAACACCTGCCAAGGGTTTTTCCCTCCCCTCCCCAGGTGAAAAGACAACGCAGGGCCCTGGAGAGCCCTCTGGCAGTTGTTGGCGCCGATTGGAACGGGGAAAATCGGTCCGTGGTTGCTTAGCAAAAAGAGGCCAGATCCCTAAGCGGAATCTGGTTTTGACACTTTTTAAGCCTTAGAGAAAAACCAGCCATTGTGCCGCCTCTTCGGTTCCTATTGGTTAATAAAGATTAGGTTGATTCTGTAGCTGAGGGACATTTTCTCCCCTCAGGTCAAGGGTGAAATGCTACCGGTTCGCACCGGTTTGGGCGAATCGGTAGTAAAAAAAAAAAAAAAAAGCTACTGGATCCAGTGGTGAGTTTCAAATTGTTTTACTACCGGTTCTGTGGGCGTGGCTTGGTGGGTGTGGCATGGCTTGGTGGGCGTGGTACGCGAAGGAGACTGTAAAATCTCCATTCCGTCCCCAATCCAGGGGAAAGTTCATTTCATTTTCATTCATTTCATTTATTATTAAATAAATGTATATTTATAAACAGTGAAGTTACTGCAGAAGCATAATAATAAATAAACAGTGAAGTTACTGCAAAATCCCCATTTCCTCCTGATCAGCTGGGACTCAGGAGGCAGAGAATAGGTGGTGGCGGGGCCAGTCAGAATTTTTACTACCGGTTCTCCGAACGACTCAAAATTTCCGCTACCGGTTCTCCAGAACCTGCTGAAACCCACCTCTGATTGGAAACGTCCGACCCAGTATTTCCAACAATCAGCTGTGCCGTGCAATTTATATTCGCAGGAAATCCGGCTTACTAGCGAATCTAAATCGCGCGGCACAACTGTTCCCACCCCTCGCTGTTCTACTTACCTTACGCGGAGGATTTTACCACTGCCTCAGGTGTGGCTTCCAGACAATAAAAAAGCCAAGCTCGGTGTATTCTGAATTTCATGTGGTGCTAGGAACCCTGCTAAGAATGGGCTGGAACAGGGAAAATAACTGGAGGGAAATTATATTCTTTTTCCTCAGTCTTGAGTTCTTGGGTTCTTTTCTGTGGGAAATGGGTCCAAATGGCTCTTTCAGGGTTTAAGGTTGCAGACCCCTGATTTAGGGCATGCAAGGAGTGGCAAGATGATGACATCTCAACAAGCTTCCTTCTCCTGTTTGTACACATTTTGCAGAAGTTTTTTTCCTTCATAACATTAATGTGCAAACACATGTTTTTCTTTTCTTTTCTTTTTTTTTAGTTATCTCCCGTGGTTTGAAGTCTTTTATAAACTGCTGAATATTCTGGCAGACTACACAGTGAAAGGCCAGGTAAATATCTGGGTCGCACTTCCGTGTGACTTGATGTGTGTTTTGTGCGTTTGTGTATTTGTGTAGTTTGTGTGTGTATTTGAGAGAGACCCAGTGTGTTTTATGTCTTTAAAACTTTATATCATTTGCCAGATGACCCAACCCATCTTTGATTCAGCTATGGAAGACAATTCTATCACTAGAACAAGTTTTGATAAAGTAAAAAAAAATAATAATCCAATTTTTAAAGACAGGAAGAAAATATTCCCATGGAATTATTTCCCTATTTCCCAATAAAGCCAAGTAATATTGGATTCTGTTTGTGGTTATTTTAATATCCCCTGTTCAATGATAGAGGTGATAATGGTTCACAGGAATTTCAGATTAAAGGTAAAGGTAAAGGTTCCCCTGCCACATACGTGCTAGTCGTTCCCGACTCTAGGGGGCAGTGCTCATCTCCGTTTCAAAGCCGAAGAGCCAGCGCTGTCCGAAGACGTCTCCGGGGTCATGTGGCCGGCATGACTCAACGCCAAAGGTGCACGGAACGTTCTTACCTTCCCACCAAAGGTGGCCCCTATTTTTCTAGTTGCATTTTTTTTATAAAAAAAATTTTTATTTTATAAACAAACAAACAATACCTAATCAATCATTCAATATATCATCTAAGTACATCCTTTGTGTCTTCTTCTTACTCCTCCAATATTTATCATATCTTAATATTATCATTTTATTTATTATAACATTTCCCCCACATTTCTTACTTCTCTATTAATACACTTATCTATCTTTTTATTTTATTAAAAAATTTACAACAATTTTATCCCCACACAACCTTCAACCCCCCCCCCCGACTTCCCAGAGCAAAAACAGGATATAACATTTAACAAACCTAAGCTAATATATACTAACTTACTACAAGATTCAAAACTCCCTCACGTTCTTTAACTCCCCTTTTAAAAGTTATTCATCAACCTTCCTTTTATAAATTCTCTTATCACATTTCACATTTGTCACTAAAATCCTTTCCATACCTTCTTTTTCAGCATTACTTAGTTAAATTCTAAATTAAACATTTGTCCTCTTTGGTCATTCATAAACCACTTGTCAATTTCTGATTGTAATAAAACATTCTTCAGAATATAACCTTAGAGATACTGTTAATCCATTGGGTTAAGTTATTTCTAAATCTTAAATTCATTCTTCAAGATATAAGTTTCAAAACTTTCAGGAAGCTATCCATTAAATTTTGATACCTCGATAACTTTTAAAAATCTATCCATTTTTAGTTAAACATTTTTGCTTCAATAAAACATTCTTCAAAATATAACCCTCAAAAGGCTATCCCTTAAATGCATTTTACTTGCATTTTTTTTAACGTTAAGACGCTGAGCTTGTCGATCGAAAGGTCAGCAGTTCAGCAGTTCGAATCCCGAGTGCCGCATAACGGGGTGAGCTCCCGTGACTTGTCCCAGCTTCTGCCAACCTAGCAGTTCGAAAGCACTTAAAAAATGCAAGTAGAAAAATAGGGACCACCTTTGGTGGGAAGGGAACAGCGTTCTGTGCGCCTTTGGCATTGAGTCATGCCGGCCACATGACCACGGAGACGTCTTTGGATAGCGCTGGCTCTTCGGCTTTGAAACAGAGATGAGCACCGCCCCCTAGAGTTGGGAACGACTATACATATATGCAAGGGAAACCTTTACCTTTAACAAGAGAGAGAAGGAGACAGATATTCCCCTTCCAAGGAGCACAACTCACTGAGACCCCCCCTCATTTCTTCTTTTTTTCAGGACAGCCAAAGATGTGAACTTTTGCAGACACTTTATAAACTACCGATTCCCGAGCCAGCTTCTTCGGTTCATCTCAGCGTGGTGAGCATTCCTAAAACGGGGAAAAAAATCTGGAGGTTTTCGTTTGGAGAAGGGTGCAGCTTTTCAGTTCCTTGTCTTGGGGGCATTACGGAAGCCCCAAGGAGCAGAAGTGACATTTCCCCCATTCTTAGCTGTTACAACTGGCTTGGCATATGCCAAGAGGGATCTGTCCAGGATCTCCATTATTTGAAACAACACTAAGCCAACACTTCCCTGAAAAGGTTTTGGCTGGTAACAAATCCATATCTTGTATACAGCAGTGGCCAAAATTGTGGAAACCTTTTGGGAAAAATTGTATTTTCTAAAACTAGCTAATAACACCACTTTTTTTTTTTGGAGTAGTACCATCAAATTATATATCAATGGAAAGATAATTGAATCAAGAACGTAATGCAATAACTTTTAGGAAGGATTTGCTATTAGAATAGCCGTTACAGTATAAAGAAGAAAAGTGAAACATGTAGAAATGATCACCGTAGAAAAAAGGAGATATACAAAAATGATCACCATGTCAGATAATACTTAGCTGGGTAACCTTTATTCATTCATTCATTTATTTATTTATTTATTTATTCATTCATTCATTCATTCATTCATTCATTCATTCATTCATTCATTGGTTCAATTTATATGCCACCCTTCTCCGGAGACTCAGGGCGGCTTACAATGCGTTAAGCAATAGCCTTCATGCTTAATAGGGCTTTCGCCCCGCCCCCCAAAGCGGTGTTCTTTTTTATACAAAGTCAGCTTATTGCCCCCACAATCCAGGTCCTCATTTTACCTACCTCGGAAGGATGGAAGGCTGAGTCAACCTTGAGCCTGGTGAGATTTGAACTCGCAGTAATTGCAGGCAGCTGGTGCTACTTAACAGCACTTTAGTCTGCTGCGCCACCAAGGCTCTTTAGCATGAATGATGGCCTTACAATGTCTTCCCATGGAGCGAACCAAGTCTTTTAGTTCTGTGGCTGTTATATATGTGAAACCAAGATTGCATGATGGTTTCTATTAACTGGGTTTTATGGCTGGGTCGCTTCTGACTAACCAGTTTCTTTAGTCGGCTGCTCCATAGATTTTCCATTGGGTTAAGATCTGGGCTCTTCCCAGGCCATTCCAGCAGCGGAATAGGATTATCTTGAAATGCCAAAAAAGAAGTGGTGTTATTAGCCATCAAACTTCAAAAATGCATTTTCCCCAAAAGGTTTCCACAATTTTGGCAACTACTGTTATTGAATATGGCTAGTCTAGAGAAGAGAAAGAGGAGGGGGGACATGATAGTAGTATTCCGGTATTTGAGAGGCTCCTAAAGAGAAGAGGGGGTCAATTTATTTTCCAAAGCACCAGAAGGAACGCAAGAAACAATAGCTGGAAACTAATCAAGGAGAGTCTATGTAGATTCTCAGCCCTCCAGGACATGGTTGTCCCAAAAGTGCTTTCTGGACTTTCTGGTTTTTCTTTGAAGACGTTTCGCTTCTCATCCAAGAAGCTTCTGAAGAAGAGCTGAAGAAGATGAGAAGTGAAACGTCTTCAAAGAAAAACCAGAAAGTCCAGTTGCCTCTTGAAAAAAAAAAAGCACTTTTGGGATCATCAAGGAGAGAAGCAACCTGGAATTAAGGAGAAATTTCCTAGCGGTGAGACAAATTAACCAGTGGAACAGCTCGCCACCAGAAGTTGTGGGCGCTCCATCACTGGAAGTTCTTAAGAAGAGACTGGACAGTCATTTGTCTGAAATGGTATAGGATCTTCTGCTTGATCAGAGGGTTGGACTAGAAGACCTCCAAGATCCCTTCCACCTCTATTCTAAATCAGAGGATAATCTATATTAATCCTTCCATTCCCCACCATCCAGTCAGAGCTGAAGAAGCATCTTGGATGAGAAGCGAAACATCTTCCAAGAAAAACCAGAAAGTCCAATTGGATTAGGAGAACTTCAAGGGCCCTTCCAGCTCTGTTCTAATTATTTATTTATTTATTATTTATTTATTAATTCAATTTGTATGCCGCCCCTCTCCGAAGACTCAAGGTGGCTCACAATGCATTTAATGAATTGTCTGTCGCTGTATTTTGGATTGTCGAGTTGTGTTCCATTGTGTTTGTGGCATCAGTGGTACTGTATATGTTGGAGTTCTTGTTTTTCCAAGCAGTAGATCAAGGCTCCTCCACCCTGGCAATGTATGGACATTAACAGGGTGTGCATTCTGGGACTTGATGTCCTCGCATAATCAAGTTATCAAGTTTGAGAATCGCTACAGTAGGGCGTAAATATGTCAAAATAAATGGAAATTTGAGGTGTATTTCTCTCTCTCTCTCTCTCTCTCTCTCTCCCCGCCTTTCTCCTTCAGCATTCTTACTTTACGGTGCCCGACACCAGGGAACTTCCCAGCATCCCCGAAAATGTAAGTCTCTGCTGTGGGTGTGTCATTCTTCGTAAACAACGCAACCCTATATGGGATTCCAGAAATCATACATTAGGAATAAGGGGGGGAAAAGATGTTGGGAGAAATCAAGATTTATGGAAGTGCTTGGAGATCAGAATTGGAGGCTTGCCTGTCCAGTTTTAGTTTGGATCTCAAATAAGCATATGCAAGAGTTTGGGATATGGTGGCTCAGTGGCTAAGACGCTGAGCTTGTCAACCGAAAAGTCGGCAGTTCAGCGGTTCGAATCCCTAGCGCCGCGGAATGGGGTGAGCTCCCGTGACTTGTCCCAGCTTCTGTTCGAAAGCAGGATAAAAATGCAAGTAGAAAAAATAGGGACCGCCTTTGGTGGGAAGGGAACAGCGTTCCGTGCGCCTTTGGCATTGAGTCATGCCGGCCACATGACCACGGAGATGTCTTCGGACAGCGCTGTCTCTTTGGCTTTGAAACAGAGATGAGCACCGCCCCCTAGAGTCAGGAACGGCTAGCACACATGTGCGAGGGGAACCTTTACCTTTGCCTTTAAGAGTTTGGGACAGCTAATTGGGTAGGGTCTCCTACATAATTTCAGCAGGGGGTTGGACTAGAAGACCTCCAAGGTCCCTTCCGGTTGCTCTTTAGGTTGATTGAATCTGGGTAGCACGAAGATTGCCTCTTTTTTTGAGAGCGAGAGAAGCCTGCCAAATTATTTCTGCTTGTTGCAGCCATACCACGGTGGCAGAAAGTGGCCACTACTTCTAAACAGTTTCTGTTTAGACACAAACATCTCGCTAATCAGCACAGATGGAGTAGGAACCACAGGGAGGGAGGGACTGCATGCCAGTTGAACAGGTTTATTTTAAAAACAAAAGTCTACGTTATTCTCCTAGCCCCTTCTACTGGATGGTTCTTCCTCTTAGCTGCCCACCAAGGCTTGAGTGAAACCAAGAAGGAACCATGGAGGATATTAGGCGCTGTCCATGGTCCTCACCCTGGCACGCTGAAGTTCTTAAATCACTCTGTCTGCCTTGTGGAAGAGAGTGTGTTTTTATGAGCCGAAAAGTCCTGCAGAAACCTCAAAGGAAGGTCATAAAATAGGGATCCTTGAATTCAGAATTAGACAGGGTTGAATTAAGATTAGACAGATCATTTTCCATGTTGCAAGGTCTTTAGTCCATTATTTAGGCCAGTCCAGAGAAAAAACTGGACTAGGGGTGATGTGATATCAGTATTCCAGTATTTGAGGGACTGCCAAAACGAACTTATTTTCCAAAGGAAAGAAGCAACAGATGGAAACTAAACAAAGAGAGAGGCAACCTGGAATTAAGGAGAAACTTCCTAACAGTGAGGGCAATTAACCAGTGGAACAGCTTGCCACCAGAAATCATGGCCGCTGCATCACTGGAGTTTTTTAAGAAGAGACTGGATCACCATTTGTCGAAAATGGTGTAGGTTCTCCTGCTTGAGTAGAGGGTTGGACTAGAAGACCTCCAAGGTCCCTTCCAACTCTGGTTATTCTGGTTTTGGTGTGGTGAAGAAACGTCACAAATTGTGAGAAGGTTAAGGCTGGATATCAAACTGAGATGATGTCAGGTTTCGATGTCATCTCAAATAAATTGCACTCCCAAACAATTAATCTTTGCTGAAGTATTCCATTTATTGAGTACAACAGATCTGGCCCCGATCTCATCGTAGCCGATACTAACCCTCTGACCCCCAAACCCTTCCCTTTCCATTCCCCAATTCTCATCTTCTCATTGGCCATCTTCCAAATCAGTCTCCCCAGCTTCTGACCTCAACCCACAGGAATGTCCCCCCTCCCATCCCATCTCCTAGGGGATATTATCTACAGAGAAAATAAGTAGGTGAAAAGACAAGCCTCGTCTCCTCCTTTTTATGGCAGCATCAGAATGCTGACAGATGAGACATGAGACCAGTTTTTTTAGGAAAGACACGACAGTCACTTGTCTGAAATGGTATAGGGTCTCCTGCTTGAGGGGGTTGGACTAGAAGACCTCCAAAGTCCCTTCCAGCTCTATTCTGATTATTATTACATTAAGGAGAACATTCTAACAGCTGTTTCTCCACAACTTCTGGAGAAACAGAAATTTCTCCAGAAGTTGTGGATGCTCCCTCACTGGAGGTTTTTAAGAAAAGACTGGACAACCATTTGTCCGGAATAATCTAGGGCAGTGAGGGCTAACCTTTTTGCCATCGCGTGCCAAAAGTGAGGGGAGTTTGCCCACACCCATAATTCTATGCGTCCTGTCCCCTGGTGCATGCGTGTGACCCCTTCCCCCCCGCTCCCCCCGCTTTTGACACGGTGGGCCTGGTAGGCCCGTTTTTTCGCCCTCACGAGGCTCCAGAGCCTTTCTAGGAGCCTGGGAAGGGCGAAAATGGCCTTCCCCACACACACCCCGGAGGCCCTCCAGAGGCTGGAAACAGCCTGTTTCCCAAGTTCCGGTGGGCCCAGAAGGCCTGAAAATCAGCTGGCTGGGACACGCATGTATGCCGGAGCTGAGCTTGCGTGCCCAGCAATATGGCTCCGTGTGCCACCTGTGGCACGTGTGCCATAGGTTCGCCATCACGGATCTAGGTTCTCCTGCTTGAGCAGAGTCCTTGACGAGAAGACTCCAAGCTCTGTTTTGAATGGATTGATTAAGGTTTCTCTCCTGCCGTAAATGCTAGCTTGAGAGTAACTACTGTGGAGTGCCACTCCTCCCTTGGCTGGAAGACAATTTCCTAAACATCCTTCGCTTCTCTTCCTTCCTAGAGAAATCTGACCGAGTATTTTGTAGCCGTGGACGTCAACAACATGTTGCATTTGTACGCCAGTATGCTCTACGAACGTCGCATTCTCATCTGCTGCAGTAAATTGAGCACGGTAAACTGGAAAAGTAATGAAAAGTAACTTAGGCTTAACTTTCCTTTCAGTCTGAGTTTCTGGTGGAGGTGGTAGCAGTGGTACCTAATGGGCGAATCCAATCTTGTTAGAAGTTTGATCAGCCCTGCCTCCTGGAGTCACAACCCTGATTGATTGATTGATTGATTGATTATATTTCTATACCGCCTTTCTCCCGTAGGATTCAAGGCGGTGTACAGTCAAGAAAAATATAGACACACAAACATCATAAAATTGCTAATTAAAATTATTACTTAGTTTGGACAATTAAATAAAACCCAGAATTAGATAACATTTTAAAAAAATCATTCACATGTTCATATGTTTAGCCCTGCCTGTTGGAACATCAGGGTCTTGAGGGCACGGCGGAAAGCACGGAGATCAGGGATATTCCGTATCTCCGGGGGCAGTTCATTCCAAAGGGTTGGAGCCCCCACAGAGAAGGCCCTCCCCCTGGGAGTCGCCAGTCGGCATCATTTGACTGACGGTACCCTGAGTAGTCTCTCCCTGTAAGAACGAACTGGTCGGTGGGAGGCTATTGGTGGCAAAAGACGGTCTCGTAGGTACCCAGGTCCTAAGCCATGGAGCGCTTTAAAGGTGATGACTAACACCTTGAATCGCACCCAGAAGACCACCGGGAGCCAGTGCAGCTCGCGTAGGAGAGGTGTTACATGGGCGTAACGAGCTGTGCCCATAATCACCCGCATGGCTACATTCTGGACCAGTTGGAGCCTCCAGGTGCTTTTCAAGGGGAGCCCCATGTAGAGAGCATTACAGTAGTCCATACAGGAGGTAACTAGGGCATGAGTGACCATGCGCAAGGCGTAACCTTATGGACTAACCGAGGATGAATCTGGTGGATTCTTACATGGCGGGGGTGAAATTCAGCTGGTTCCTAACGGATTGCGCGATATGGTAGTGAAGCTCCGCCCACCTGCGCGGACGTCATGACGGCCCTTTTTTTGTGTCATTCTTCAGCCTCTGCGCATGTGCAGAAGGCTTTGTACATGTGCGTACAACGGTGCGTGCGAACGAAGCATGTGCAAACCAGTAGGGAAGGTACTGTATTTTTCGGAGTATAAGACGCACCGGAGTATAAGACGCACCTTAGTTTTGGGGGAGGAAAATAAGAAAAAAAGCTGATTGGCAGGTGGATCGGCCTCCCGGAATACCCCCAATCAGCTGTTCTCAGAGGTGAATTTTAGCAACAGGTTCCTTGGTTGTGAGCTCTATGCCTTGCTTTTTTTTTTGCTTTTTTTTTTCTGCCTCTGAAAGCCTCTGAAACAGAGCTTCAGAAAAAAGCCTCTGGAGCTGTGTTTGGGGGCTTCTTTTCTGAAGCTCACTTTGGAGGCTTTTTTTCTGAAGCTCATTTTGGAGGCTTTTTTTCTGAAGCTCTGTTTGGGGGCTTCTTTTCTGAAGCTCAGTTTGGAGGCTTTTTTCTGAAGCTCTGTTTGGGTTTTTTTTCTGAAGCTCTGAAGGTTCTTTTCTGAAGCTCATTTTGGGGGCTTTTTTACTGAAGCTCAGTTTGGAGGCTTTTTTCTGAAGCTCATTTTGGGGGCTTTTTTCTGAAGCTCAGTTTGGAGGCTTTTTTCTGAAGCTCATTTTGGGGGCTTTTTTTTTGAAGCTCAGTTTGGAGGCTTTTTTCTGAAGCTCAGTTTGGAGGCTTTTTTCTGAAGCTCAGTTTGGGGGCTTTTTTTCTGAAGCTCATTTTGGGGGCTTTTTTCTGAAGCTCAGTTTGGAGGCTTTTTTCTGAAGCTCATTTTGGGGGCTTTTTTCTGAAGCTCAGTTTGGAGGCTTTTTTCTGAAGCTTCGTTTCTGATACTTTTTTCAGCCTCTGAAACCTCCATTTGAGAAGCTGGGCAGGGCTACATTCGGAGTATAAGACACACCCAGATTTTCACCCTCTTTTTGGGGGGAAAAAGGTGCGTCTTATATTCCGAAAAATACGGTAAGTGCATTTCACCCGTGTTACACGGGTACCAGGTGCAAGAAGTCAGGGACCAGGATTAGTAAGGCCACACCTGGAATATTGCAGCCTACGATAATAAAATCTGCTCAGGGAAGCTTGAATTTTGACTCCTTTCGTTTGCATGAAAAGTGCAAACTTTTCTTTCTTGAGGTCGGTGCTTCGGAAAAACATTGACACAGTTGTTTTTGTACGCCCGCATGGAAGGATAGATTTGTTGTTTGCTTGTTGTCTGGAGGCAAAAAAAAAAAAAAAAAAAGGAAGAAAAGAATGGATAAACGATGCTTTCAGATGGATCACCTCCTGACCTCTCGGCGAACTCAAATGGGGCACGATAAGAAACTCGGTTTTCCGCAATTTTCTTTGATAAGGATTCCAGATTAATGCTACTTAGAGTCCATCAAGGACCTCAGAGATGAAAGCCACGGCTCACTTAAGCCCATTCTCCTTGTGTTATTAATATATATATGTATATATAAATGACTTTGCTTTACTCTCCACAATGTTCCAGTTCAGTGTTTCGATCTGTACTTTGTAAGGTTTTTAGCAGTAGCAATAGGTTGCTTCTTGTCTTTTTTTTATTTTTTTTAAAAAAAGAAAATGTTAAGCTTTCCTAGCTGTTTGGATCCGTAAATAGGTATTGATTGGGGATGGAGGCTGTTTGTTCATTTCATTTCATTTTGCTTTCCTGTGGATAAATGGCAAATTAATTTATTTTCCCCTCACTAATGCTGTTGACTTAGTCACATACAGTTGTCTGGATTTTGGAGAGGCGCCGCAGCCTGATTTTGAGAATAGAATAGAATAGAATAGAATAGAATAGAATAGAATAGAATAGGAAGAATAGAATAGAATAGAATAGAATAAGAAAAAATAAGAATAGAATAAGAAAAAACAAGACTAAGAATAAAATAGAATAAGAAAAAACAAGAATAGAATAAGAAAAAACAAGACTAAGAATAGAATAGAATAAGAAAAAATAAGAATAGAATAAGAAAAAGTAAGAATAGAATAAGAAAAAGTAAGAATAGAATAAGAAAAAATAATAAGAATAGAATAAAAAAATAAGAATAGAATAAGAAAAAGTAAGAATAGAATAAGAAAAAATAAGAATAGAATAAAATAGAATAAGAATAAGACTAGAATAAGAAAAAATAAGACTAAGACTAGAATAGAATAAGAAAAAATAAGACTAGAATAGAATAAGAAAAAATAAGAATAGAATAAGTAAAAATAAGAATAGAATAAGAACAGAATAGAATAACTAAAAATAAGAATAAGAATAGAATAGAATAGAATAAGAAAAAACAAGGAATAGAATAGAATAAGTATATTCACTTTGAATGTACCCTATTTGTCATATGTTAAAATGAAATTTCATTGCATGCAGCTCTCAAAAGGGTTACCATCACCAATATACACTAAATGAACACGACAAAATAAATAAATAAATACAAAATTATGTATACACCCAATAGTATTAATTGCACTGACTTCTAGCAAAACCGGCACTGAAAAATATTTTTCCCCCTTTTACGCTAACCCTGCCTGCCATTCCAAACAAAGCAAAAAAAAAACGGATTAATTTTCTAGTATGTTCAATAAACCCGTATTTATTGTCACAAAGGAGCCAGGGGCGGATGGATGAGGTTGAATTTTGAAATACGTTCACGCGTGGGCAATTAGCCAATTGATCCCATGTTTTCATTCATGCTCCGTTGTTGTTTTTTCCCCCCCCTAACTAGAGCATTTACATAGCTAAGCCTCTTGTTCTTCAGGGGAAGATTATTAAGAACTGCTATTAAGGAATGTTTTTTCTTCGTAGAAAGGCATTTAGAGAAAAAAAAAAGTTTAGCAGGCAAAAAAAAACACAAAAATTTGATCCACACATCTACACCCACGCAGTGTACTTAGAAATTCTTATAATTCAGGCAGGAATTCCAAATTAGGAGCATAATGGCACTATTCTATAGAATAAAATTCTGGTTTTTGCATTAAAAAGTTTCTCTTTCAATCACAAAGTCCACTAAGAGACTGTTTCCTTGGGTGTAATTGTTGAGAAGACGGGAGGGCACGACAGGGGAAGCATCTGTTGTTGAAGCAGCAAATGACCCCAAATATATATATGTGTGTTATTTTTAGAGCGTTTATTTAATGGCTGTTTTCCTGCATTGGATTCTCCCAAGTCTCGAGCTCCATTTCAGGATCTTCGGCTAACTTCTTTCAAACAATACCAAGTTTGGCCAACATCCTGCGGAACAAAACATCATCTTTTTTAATTAAAAAAAAAGTTATTTTTTATTTTTTTTACACAAACAAACAAACAAACACACAATGTGTTTTTTCTGAACAGAGTATTTGCCGGTTCACAAATTTAAACAGTTTGTAGTCATTTCAACTAAATTTACAATTTATATATTCCCTTTTTGCCATAACCTCTCGTCTGGACTATTGCAACCCTCTCTACATGGGGCTCCCCTTGAGGTGCACTCGGAGGCTCCAACTGGCGCAAGTGCGGCCGCGCGGATGGTTATGGGAGCGACGTGGAGTTCCCATGTAACACCTCTCCTGCGCGAGCTGCACTGGCTCCCGGTGGTCTTCCGAGTGCGCTTCAAGGTTTTGGTTATCACCTTCAGAGCGCTCCATGGCTTAGGACCTGGTTATTTACGGGACCGCCTGCTACCACCAATAGCCCCCCACCGGCCAGTACGCTCCCATAGAGAGGGGCTCCTCCAGGTGCCGTCGGCCAAACAATGTCGGCTGTCGGCCCCTAGGGGGAGAGCCTTCTCTGTGGGGGCACCTATGATCTTCAACGAGCTCCCCCCAGAGATACGGAGGATCCTGGATCTGCGCACCTTCCACCGCGCGCTTAAGACTCTTCTATTTCATCAAGCTGGCCTGGCCTAAATCTTCCCCCTTTTAATGTGGAAATTTTAAATTTGTTTTAATTATAGGGTTATGGGTAAGGCGTTTTAAATTGGGGAGCCATTTTGGATTTAATTTTCTTTTAAATGTATTTTAATGTTTATATTGTATGTTTTTTAATCTTGGCTGTTCACCGCCCCGAGTCCTTCGGGAGAGGGGGCAGTATAAAAATTTAATAAATATAAATATAAATATATAATATTTTTTCTCTCTATTTTTTTTAAACCGATATTACCCTTCATCCTAACCTCTAACCTTAACCAAATTCAATTTTTCCCTTCATCTCTATATTAAACCCCTAATTTAAAATCTCACAAATATAATTCCTAGCATTCCCTTATATTCCTTTAATATCATCACTAATGTTTTTCATTGTCAGCTGTTTCAATATCCAACATCTTAATACAAATCAATTAATTATGTGGTGTTACAATCATTCATTTCTTATAAAAATAGTAAACCCAATTGTTTTATACCAGGGGTCTGCAACCTTAAATACTCAAAGAGCCATTTGGACCCGTTTCCCACAGAAAAGAAAACACCAGAAGTCACAAAACCTGGGTGGGTGTGGCCAACTCGGTGTCACTCACTTCCACCAGTCACATGACACACACCCCTAGCCACGCCTACCCAGCCTATCTGGTCTTCCAGTTTCTGGCATGCATGCGCGTGGACATATCTGCTGGCCAGAATGCATGCGTGTGCTGGAAACCGGAAGCTCAGCTTCCCGGCACACGCATGCATGCATTCCAGAGAGCTGTTCTTCCGGTTTCCGGCGCTCCCTCGTGCACAAAGACCAGAGCGCCAGAACCCGGAATAGCAACAGGCGATGGCTGACGTGCCCAGAGACGTGCCACTTCCATCACACATGCCATAGGTTCACCATCACTGTCCTCTACTATTTAGTCCCCGAGTGTTGTACCTTGTGATTGAGGGTTGTATTTTATGATTGTGATCATGATTGATCCCTTGTTGCGTATACATACGCTGAGGGCTTCTCCACTAGAGACAAATTCCTTGTGTGCCCAGTCATACTTGGCCAATAAAGAATTCTAGTGTATCTTATAATCCCCCACAACAGTGACGGCTAACCTTTTTGCCACTGCGTGCCGAAAGCGGGGGGAGCGCAGGGGGTCGTGTGCGCGGGTGCCCACACCCATAATTCAGTGCGCCCCATCCCCCCGATCTCCCCCCACTTTTGGCACGCGATGGCACAGTTGGCCCCGTAGGCCCGTTTTTTTGCCCTCCCCAGGCTCCAGAGGCTTTCTAGGAGCCTGGGGAGGGCGAAAATGGCCTTCCCCACCCTGCCGGAAGCCTTCCGGAGACCAGAAACAGCCCATTTGCTGACTTCCGGTGAGACCGGAAGGCCCGTTTTTCACTCTCCCCAGGCTCCAGAGCCTTTCTAGGAGCCTGGGGATGGCGAAAACAGTCTTCCCCACCCCCCTGGAGGCCCTCCAGAAGCCAGAAACAGCTGATTCCCAACTTCCAGTGGGCCTGGAAGACCCGAAAATCAGCTGGCCAGAGCGCACATACGCGCTGGACCTGAGCTAGGGCAACGCTCGCGTGCCCACGGATATGGCTCCGCATGTTTGCCATCACGGCCCCACAATTTCCACCCCCATTCTGAAAAATCACCTTTTCCAAAAGTGCTGGACCCCAGCTATTATCCTCCATCTGGAGGTCACACAAGAGTTGTATTGAAATAATCTTGGGGTTTTACCTGTTTTGGCCAGGTGAGCTGATATTTTGTCATTTCTGTGCTTTCAGTTAACTGCCTGCGTCCACGGCTCGGCCTCCTTGCTTTACCCAATGTTTTGGCAACACGTTTACATCCCGGTCCTCCCTCCTCATCTCTTGGACTACTGCTGGTAAGCATATGTGCCTTTTCTTAGGGATCTTTCCGATCTTTCTTAGGGGTTGAAATGATTTCAAGACCCGCGTAAGTTTTCTGAAAGGTCTCCTATTGTTGTGGCCCGTCAGCGGCCTGTGCAGATTGTAACTGATTCTGACAACGAGGAGGCTGGTGTGATGTTGCGCCAGCAGCCTGTGCAGCTGGCACTCGAGTCAGACAATGAGGAGGCTGGAGAAGATGTGGTGCCAGAGGCGGGGATTCAGGCAGGGCCTTCAGATCCTCCAGAAGCTCCCATAAGTGAAGAGGACGAAGAGGAGGAGCCTCTTCTCGATGCATGGGCGTGCAGAGCTGCCAAAAGGCAGGAGTGGCTCCTCAGGAGGAAGTCTTCTCGAGAGTAAGGCTTGGGGCAAATTGGCCACTCCCTTAGCCTATTTAAGGAGGAACACCGACTGAAGCAATTTGCAGGGAACAACTTTGTTCACATACCTTTGTGTCTTGTCTTGCTTACCTTATCAGCTTCCTGCAAATTGCTTCTGGGTCCGTAGCTGGGGCAGAACACCTATTCAACATGAATGTGTACATACAGCATTCAGTAGTTGGTTTTGAGCAGTCTTTCTCAATGTTGGCCACTTGAAGATGGGTGAACTTCGACTTCTAGAGTTCCCCAGCCCAACATGCAGTTACTGTGATGCTTCTTGGTGGACAGTTAGACTGGACAGGTGCTGCTTATTTTAGGAGTAGGCAGAAAATCTTGAGGGGTCCTTGGTGCTCTCTGAGCTGGGTGGTTTTCTTGCGGACGTTTCATGACTCCAACTAGGTAACATCATCAGTGCTAGAAGGGAGTGGGGTTTGTTCTCTCTCCCCTCTATCACTGATGATGTTACCTAGTTGGGGTAATGAAAGATCTGCAAGAAACCATCCAAGTTCAGAGAGACCAAGGACCCCACAGTTTCTTCCTCCTCCTCCTCCTTTTCCTCCTCCTCTTCCTCCTCCTCCTCCCCCTCCTTCTTCTCTTCCTCCTCCTCCATCTCCTCTTCCTCCACCTCTTCCTTCTCCTCCTCTTTTTCCTCCTCTTCGTCTTCCTCCTCCTCTTCCACCTCTTCCTTCTCTTCCATCTCCTCTTCCTCCTTAATTTGATCCCCTCGTCTTTGTAGGAGCCCCTCAAATATTGGAAGACTACTATTGTGTCTCCATTAGTTCTTCTTTTGTTGTTTTTGTTACTGGAGGCTCTTCTCCAGGGAGTCCTTCCTTCTCATTAGGTGGCCAAAGCATTTGAGTTTCACCTTCCGGATCTGGCCTTCTGAAGAGCAACCAGGGTTGATCTTCTCTAAGACTGACCGGTTGGATGGCCTTGCAGTCCAAGGGACTCACAGGAGTCTTCTCCAGCACCAGAATTCAAAGGCCTCCATTCTTTGGCGCTCAGCCTTCCTTAGGTCCAACTTTCACAGCCATCCATTGCAACTGGGAAAACCATTGGCTATATGCACTTTTGTTGGGCAGGGTGAAGTCTCTGCTTTTTAGTAAGCTGTCTAGATTTGCCATAGCTTTCCTCCCCAGGAGCAAGCATCTTTTAATTTCTTGGCTGCAGTCCCCATCTGCATTGATCTTGGAGCCCAGGAAGATAAAATCTGTCCCTACCTCCATTTCTTCCCCATCTATTTGCCAGGAATTGAGAGGGCTGGGTGCCATGATTTTAGTTTTCTTAAGACATACCCAATTCCTACAACCGTTCTTCATATGTTTGAGCCTCCAGGCCCCTAATCATCTTAGCTGCTCTTGTCTGCACTCTTTCCAGAATCTCAACACCATTTTTCTTTAAAAAAATAATGTCGAGACTCTGGAAAGAGTGCAGAAAAGAGCAGTGTAAGGCTGAACCTCTGTGGTTGAGGGTAAAGTTGGGCTGATGCCTTCACCACATCTCACTAAATGCCAGTTTTCTGCTCCTTCCTTGTGCCCCCACCTCCGGTCGGATATTATGGCACAAAAGTGGGGGGGGCTGAAGATTTCAACATCTCGGAGGCGGGGGGAATCCTTTTAAGAGAAATACAGGGAGGACGGAGGCTGCCAAGGGGGACCCCCTTCTTCTCCGAGAACACCTCGTCATTCTCCTCTTCAAAGTGGCTTCCATTCGTTATCGCCCAAGACCGGGGAAAGTGGCATCTCGTCGGGTAGCTAATCCATTCGCCGGCTTTTGAATTTTTTAAAAAAAAAGTGTGGGGGGGGAACTGGCACATAGGGTGGTGGGTGGTGGATGAGAACGGATCTCCAGAGCCTTCCAACACGAGGAAGCAGCAGGCATCTAACTAGCGTTGGAAGTGAAGTGCCTGGACTTGCTGGAAGGATGTAAATTTCAAGGCGTTTTGTTTGGGCGGAAGATGATTTAAAGGCTAAGTACCTTCTCTCGGTTGGAGAGATCAGGAGGGGAAGAGAGAGAGAGAAGAAAGAAAGAAAGAAAGAAAGAAAGCAACTCGGCTCTGCCGGCAGGAAAGGCAGATTCCCAGTCATTTGCGAGACCAGCGTGGGATTTTCCTGGCCTAATGGGATGTAGTTGTGCATTCATAATTAACGCAAGGAGGAGAAGGAGCTCCCCGGTTGCTGGAGTCTTCAGGTCTTCAAGGCCTAGAAGCTGCTGGGTCGAGGCCCTGCCAGGCGGAGGGGGCTTTGAAGACAGAGAAGGCATATCAGAAGACACCGGTCCCATGTTTTTGGCATGGAGAGAGACTCTCCCACGGATTTATTTCGTTTGCAAGTAGCTCTCCACTTACAACAGTTCATTAAGCTTGCTTTAAAAAAAAAAAAGTAGAATGGAGCTGGAAGGGACCTTGGAGGTCTTCTAGTCCAGCTCCCTGCTCAATTAGGAGAAACTATACCATTTCAGGAAGAAAGGAAGGAAGGAAGGAAGGAAGGAAGGAAGGAAGGAAGGAAGGAAGGAAGGAAGGGACAGAGGAAAGAAGGAAAGAAGGAAAGAAGGAAAGAAAGAAGTAGGAAGGGCAAGAGAGAGAAAGGAAGGAAGGAAGAAAGAAAGGGAAAGAAAAGAAAGGGAGGAAGGAAGGAAGGAAGCAAGAAAAAGAAAGGAAAAGAAGTAGGGAGGGCAAGAGAGAGAGAGGGAAGGAAGGAAGAAAGGAAGGGAGGGAGGAAAGAAGGAAAGAAAGAAGTAGGAAGGGCAAGAGAGAGAAAGGAAGAAGAAAGAAAGAAAAGAAAGAAAAAAGAAAAAAGAAGTAGGGAGGACAAGAGAGAGAGAAAGGAAGGAAGGAAGGAAGAAAAAGAGGGAGGGAGGGAGGAAAGAAGGAAAAGGAAAGAAGGAAAGAAAGTAGGAAGGGCAAGAGAGAGAAAGGAAGGGACGGAGGGAGAGGAAGAGGGAGGGAGGGAGAAGAAGGGAGGGAGGGAAGGAAGGAAGAAGGAAAGGAAGTTGAAGGCACCTTGGAGGTCTTCTAGTCCAGCCACCTGCTCAAGCAGGAGAACCTATACCGCCTCAGATAAGTGTCTGTCCGGTCTCTTCTTAAAAACCTCCGGTGATGGAGTGCCCATGACTTCTGGAGGCCAGCTGTTCCACTGGTTAATTGCCCTCGAACCATTCAAAGTTACAACGAGACCGAAAGCAGTGACATATGACCGTTTTTCACAGTTACGACCTTTGCAGCATCCCGATTAATTTTGATCACCTGACCATGCAAACGGTCGTAAGTGTGAAAAATGGTCATCGGTCACTTCTTTTCAGTGCCATCGTAACTTCGAACCGTCACTAAAGGAGCTGTTGTAACTTGAGGATTCCCTGTAACAGGAAAATAAAAACCGAAAAGGAAAAAGCTAAGAGACGGGACACGGAACACATTCAGATGCACAGGGAACAAACCTAGAATTTTTTCTCCGGGATGGGCCAGGTCCCCAAAAACCTTTCTGGAAAAGGTGGGAAAACCCCAGAATGGGACAGGAAAAATCAAAATGATTTGATTTTAGGAATGTAGCTCAGAACGACAAGGCCAAAAAAAACCCTAGCTGTAATTAGCAGGAAGAATTTAATTGCCCTTTTGCCAATGTAACTGATTACGGTAGACTGTTACGAATTTTAATTAGAGTAGTAATCATTCAAAACTTCAAAAATATTGTAGTCATTTCTGATTAACTGTAGAGATGATGCACAGCTCCAAAGCTTGGTTGCAGTTTACTTTTTTTTGTCTGGTACGATAGACCGTGATTGTATATGTTTAAAACTGTTGAAAAATCTTACAAGTTGTTTAACTTGTTAATGTTAATGTAGGTTTTTTTTTTTTTCCCCTTGACAAAGTACAAAAGAGTAAATTTAAAATGTAAAGAAATGTATTTCCTATTGAGGATTGAATCGTAAACTGAGATCCATTCAAAAGGCAGGAAATTGGAGTCATCATTTTGTACTTCGATTATATTGTAGAATAGAAAATACTGTATTTTTATGGATTTTATGCCAATTGTTTTTTTTTTTTTCAAACATAAACATAAAATATATCTTTCAAAAACGAAGTCTCGATCCGGTCATAAATAGGTACAACCGCTTACATTTCTTTAACAAGCTCCATTCACAATTTCCCATTACATCTTTTAAAATTAGAGATCAGAACATAAATTTTTTTTAGCATAAATTCTAACATCTTAATCTAAACCATTCTATTATATCACCACAAATTTAATTTCCAGATAAACTTAACTCGTTTTTATAGCCATTTATAAAACCAAATTATATCTGGTTCTTTCCCAAGCTCCCTTCAGTACATCTTTTAACATCAATATCAAAACATTAATCTTAAAAAATATTCTAACCTCTTAATCTAATTATCTACCTTACAATTTTATCACCACAGATCTTATTTTCAAATTAAGCACAACTCTATTTTTATTTCAATTCATAGGACAAAATTCTATCCATATTTCTTAAACTCTAGGCCCATTTCATCAAATCTTTAAATCTTAAGCTTTATCAATTTACCTTTAAACATTTTGTGCCAATTGTTGATGTTCACTTTCAAAGTTTTGTTCATAAAAAAAGGGGGAAAAAAGAATAGTAATCGTTCATGACACTTATTTATTTGTTTGTTTGTTTGTTTGTTTGTTTGTTTGTTTGTTATATTTCTATACCGCCTTTCTCCCGTAGGACTTAAGGTGTACAGTCAAGAAAAATATAGATACACAAACATCATAAAATTGCTAATTAAAATTATTATTATAACATAGTTTGGCCGAATTAAATAGAACCTAAAATTAGATAACATTTTAAAAACATTCACATGTTCACTTGTCTGGATAAATCAATTTAGCCCTAGTTGGTGTGCCATAAATACATCCCCATCCCACCCCAAAATAGCTGCTCAATTTTGGAAATGAAAAAATAAATAATCTTTTTCGGCCTCCGAACTCCACCTTTTCTGATGAGATTTTGGAGAGGTGGAACGAAGGAAGAAGGTTCGGGGATTACGTTCCCAGGTTCTGCTTTTTAAATTTGCTTGTGAGTTTTAAAATGTCAACGTTGAGTTGGTATTTGGGGGTGGGAGGAATGGGGAACGTTGCAGCTGTGATCCAGTTGTGTCTGGTGATGGTGAACCGCAAGAGAGGAAGCAGGTGGCAAAGAGGGGGAGAAAAAATTCTGATTGTTTTGCAACTGGACTTTGGCTGTTTTTCAGCCCGCCCGTTTTCAGAGTCTCCCGCCGACACTTAATGGTCATTTGATACTCTTGGGATAATCGGAGACATTAGATCGCCAGGAAAGAACAGCAAATAGTTCCCAAATGCTGTTATTTTCAGACTTTAGAAAGTTTGCATGAGTTCAATCCTCCAGTCTTAACTGCTGTTTAGTGCAGAGGTCTTCAAACTTGGCAGCTTTAAGACATGTGGACTTCGATTCCCAGAATTCTCCAGCCAGCGTAAGTTGAAGTCCACAAGTCTTAAAGCTGCCAGGTTTGAAGACCTCTGGTCTAGTGTCTTGGGCGATGGGCTTTGGCTGGGGCAGGTTTTTGCTTTTCAGAACCAAGCTCTTTGAAATCAAGGTGAACCCCTCAATGCAAATCATGGAACTTCAACCAAAACCTGCAAGCCAGCCAGGGATCTCCAGCTCTGACGTCTGCCAAATATAATCAGGTCTCAGGTTTGGAAAGCCTAACTTCAAGAGATGCTCAACAGGGCAGGAACCTCAATTTCTTGAATAATTGAAGGGACTCAGCACAGGTTCACTGGAAGAGGGTTGCAGAATTAGAGAGCAGCCGCACCAGAGGGGTCTAACGGCAACTCTCCATGGCCAACTTGCCACAGCCAACTTGTTATGGCCAACTCGTCATGGCCAACCAGCACAGCCAACTCATCATGGCCAACTCGCCATGTGCCAACTCACTGTGACCAACATGCCACAGGCAACTCGTCACGGCCAACTCACCACAAGCAACTCATCATGGCCAACTTGTCACGGCCAACTCATAATGCCAACATGCCACAGCCAACTCATCATGACCAACTCTCCATGGCCAACTCACCACGGCCAATTCGTCATGGCCAACTCACCATGGCCAACTCATCATGGCCAACTCGTCATGGCCAACTCTCTATGGTCAACTCACCACGGCCAACATGCCACAGCCAACTCATCATGACCAACTCTCCATGGCCAACTCACCATGGCCAACTCATCATGGCCAACTCGTCATGGCCAACTCTCTATGGTCAACTCACCACGGCCAACATGCCACAGCCAACTCATCATGACCAACTCTCCATGGCCAACTCACCATGGCCAACTCATCATGGCCAACTCGTCATGGCCAACTCTCTATGGTCAACTCACCACGGCCAATTTGTCATGGCCAACTCACCACGGCCAATTCGTCATAGCCAACTCACCATGGCCAACACATCATGGCCAATTTGCCACAACACAACCTGCTGCAGGACAAGAGTTACACCAATATCGAAGAAATAGTGGCATCGAATCATTAAAGAAAAGGATGCCAAAGGAGGGACCAAATTAAATGTGAATGACAAAAATTAAAAAAAATATTTAAACAACAGCTAGTCTTCGACTTACAACAGTTCATTGAGTGACCTTTCAAAGTTAGAACAATAGCACTGAAAAAAGTGAGTAATGACTTTGGGGATTTGGGGAGCAATTGCGGAATCAATTGTGGTCACAAGTCAAGGACTACCTGCATTTTAAATAATGAAATTGAATTGTTGAATTATCTCAGGGTGAGTGTCGAGTTGGCTGTGGTGAGTTGGCTATAGTGATTGGCTATACTGAGTTGGCTATGATGAGTTGGCTATGGTGAACCATGCCATTCCACGCCAGAAACCATCAGGCACAAGACTCGGTGCATTTTCAGAGATGGTGCCACGCTCTCTCTGCCACACCAGGCGCGTGGGACAGGACGGATGCTAGCAACATCTGCCTTCTGCCGTGCCGATATTCCCTCTCCTTGTCAACAGAAAAATCTGGATTGGGGATTGGGGACTCACTTCGGTTCTTTCCCCCATCCCTCCGAGCCCTGGGGTGTTTTGCAATATTTTAGACGCTTTTGATTCTGACATCCCTATTAAATATTTCGCAGTCCCCAATTGCGCGCCTTGATTAATTGAGAAGACTTGACAGATCAACACCCAGTAGTTAATTAAGTTTTACAGTTCTCCTGTCTTCTTCTCGCCTGCCCCCTCCTCTCCTTTCCCCGCTGGTGACAGGCCATTCTTCTGGACACTACAACGAATGGCAGGTTTTACACAACTGGGATCCCCGCCCGCTCTTCTTGATCATCTGGCTTTGCCGGAGTTTCGCCCGACGAGGACATTTGGTGGCCTTAAGACATCCTGCCGAGTTTTAGACCTCGGTGTTCTCCACACTGCCGTCCCCGTCGCCGTCATTTCGCCAAATCGACTTAATTAGGAACACGTCGGTGGTGGCGTTTGGAAGGAGGCTGACGTATCTCTCGTCAGCCGCTTGCTCCGAGCAGCCTGAAGTTTTGGTGCCGCTAAACAAACAAATGGCTTACCACGCTCTCGGCTCCCATTGATCTGGCAGGGCTGAGACGATGCCGTACATTGAAAGGCGCCATCGAAAGCCGATCATTAAAATCTGGAGAAGAAGGGACAGGCAAATGTAAACCGAGAGAAAGGAATAGAAATCCCGCATGGCTCTTGGCAGAAGGGAGCTGTCGTATTCCTTTTCTCAAAGCGGTTTTTTTTTTAATTGCTTCTCCAGGCCCATAGTTAGCTGTTTTCCTTTTTCCAGAACTCCTGTGGATAATGGGTGCAAAATATTTTATCAAGGCTGAGATCTTACCATGGATTTGCAGGTCGTGAGGAAGTTATCCAGCAAAAGGGAACATTGTTTCCCGATGTGTGTGAAGCCTCCACAAGACTTTCTTCTCCTGCATTGGTCGGTTTCTAACTCCCTTCCTTCCTTCCTTCCTTCCTTCCTTCCTTCCTTCCTTCCTTCCTTCCTTCCTTCCTTCTCTCCTTGATGAGTTTCCACCCATTGCTTTTTGTCCTGCCCTCAGGTGCTTTGGAGAATAGCTTGACTCCCTCTTCTTTGGGGCAGCCCCTGAGATATTGGAACACTGCTATCATGTCTCTCTTAGTCCTTCTTTTCATTAAACTAGACATACCCAGTTCCTGCAACCGTTCTTCATATGTTTTAGCCGCCAGTCCCCTAATCCTCTTGGTTGCTCTTCTCTGCACTCTTTCCAGAGTCTCCACATCTTTTTGACATCGTGGCGACCAAAACTGAATGCAATATTCCAAGTGTGGCCTTACCAAGGCCTTATAAAGTGGTATTAACACTTCATGTGATATTGATTCTATTCCTCTGTTTATGCAGCCCAGAACTGTGTTGGCTTTTTTGGCAGCTGCTGCATATTGCTGGCTCATATCTAAGTGGTTGTCCACTAGGACTCCAAGATCCCTCTCACGGTTACTACTATTGAGCAAAGTACCACGTATACGGTACCTGTGCATTTTGTTTTTCCTCCCTAAATGTAGAACCTTCCTTTTTCACTGTTGAATTTCATTTTCTTAGATAGCACCCAATGTTCAAGTCTGTCAAGATCCTTCTGTATCTTGAGCCTATCTTCTGGAGTGTTGGCTATTCCTGCCAGTTTGGTGTCATCTGCAAATTTGATGAGTTCCCCATCTATCCCCTCGTCCAAGTCATTGATGAAGATGTTGAAGAGTCCTGGGCCTAAAACAGAGCCTTGGGCTACTCCACTGCATACCTCCCTCCATGTAGATGCAGTTCCATTGAGGACTACACGTTGAGTGTGGTCAGCCAGTTACAAATCCATCTGGTGGTGATGCTGTCTAACCCACATTTTCCTACTTTATTTAGTAGTAGGTTATGGTCTACTTTATCAAATGCCTTACCGAAGCCCAAGTCAATTATATCCACAGTATTTCTCTGGTCCACTAATTTTGTCACTTTGTCAAAGAACGCAAGTGATTGTCCACTAGGACTCCCAAGATCCTTCTCACAGTTACTACTATTGAGTGAGCTACCACCTATACTGTACCTGTGCATTTGGGTTTTTTTGCCTATATGTAGAACCTTCCTTTTTTTTTCACCCTTTAATTTCATTTTTCTTAGATAGCACCCAATGTTCAAGTCTGTCAAGATCCTTCTGTATCTTAAGCCTGTTTTCTTTGCTCTCTTTGACGAGGATGATGATGATGATGATGATGGGCAGAAGGGTGAAGAAAGATGGCAGCCATGAACCCTTCCAAGCTCCCCGCTGCCACCCAACTTAATAAGCAGTTTTGGAGAGAGAGAGAGAGAGAGAGAGAGAGAGGGAGAGAGGGAGAGACGGAGGTATTTAAGAGTTGTAGGTAGGCAGGCAGGTAGGGATAGATAGATAGATAGATAGATAGATAGATAGATAGATAGATAGATAGATAGATAGTCCACTAATTTTGTCACTTTGTCAAAGAACGCAAGTGATTGTCCACTAGGACTCCCAAGATCCTTCTCACAGTTACTACTATTGAGTGAGCTACCACCTATACTGTACCTGTGCATTTTGTTTTTCTTGCCTAAATGTAGAACCTTCCTACCATTGAATTTCATTTTCTTAGATAGCACCCAATGTTCAAATCTGTCAAGATCCTTCTGTATCTTGAGCCTATCTGCTGGAGTGTTGGCTATTCCTGCCAGCTTGGTGTCATCTGCAAATTTGATGAGTTCCCCATCTATCCCCTCGTCCAAGTCATTGATGAAGATGTTGAAGAGTCCTGGGCCTAAAACAGAGCCTTGGGGTACTCCACTGCATACTTTCCTCCATGTAGATGCAGTTCCATTGAGGACTACACGTTGAGTGCAGTTGGTCAGCCAGTTATGAATCCATCTGGTGGTGATGCTGTCTAACCCACATCTAGTAGTAGGTTATGGTCTACTTTATCAAATGCTTTACTAAGAGTCCCTTGGGAGTTGGGCAGCATAGAAATGCGACAAAATAAAATAAATAAATAATAAAGTCCAAGTAAATTATATCGATAGCATTCCTCTGGTCCACTAATTTTGTCACTTTGTCAAAGAACGCAATAAGATTAGTCTGGCATGATCTGTTGTTGACAAACCCATGTTGGCTTTTGGTTATTACTTGGTTTGTTTCTAGGTGTTCGGTGATTCGTTGCTTGATTATTTTTTCCAGAATCTTCCCTGGTATTGAGGTCAAGCTGATAGGTCTGTAGTTTCCTGGATCTATTTTTTTTTTCCTTTTTTGAAGATGGGAAAAAGAGGTTGAGACTCTAGAAAGAGTGCAGAGAAAGGCAACAAAGGGGAATGAAGGCTCAAACATACAATGAACGGTTGCAGGAACTGGGCATGGCTAGTCTAGTGAAGAGAAGGACCAGGGGAGACAGGATAG
This sequence comes from Arizona elegans, assembly GCA_022577455.1. NCBI lineage: Eukaryota > Metazoa > Chordata > Lepidosauria > Squamata > Colubridae > Arizona > Arizona elegans. Next base: position 3,354,755 of record JAKOOJ010000031.1, on the reverse strand, counting down.
CATCTTCCAATATTTGAAGGGCTGCCACAGAGAGGAGGAAGGGGGTCAAACTATTCTCCAAAGCACCTGAAGGCCAGACAAGGAATAATGGATGGAAACTGATCAAGGAGAAATTCAACCTGGAAATGAGGAGACATTTTCTGACAGGGAAAACAATCCACCCAATAGAGCAGAAGTTGCCTTCAGAAGTTGTGGGAGCTTCATCACTGGAGGCTTTCAAGAAGAGACTGGACTGCCACCTGTCAGAAATGGTGTAGGTCTCCTGCTTAAGCGGGGGGTTGGACTAGATGACCCACAAGGTCCCTTCCAACTCTGTTATTCTGTTACTCTATTCATCTGTTAATCTGCTAATTGCAAGATCTGGGAATCAAGTGAATTCTGCCTAGAAGTAAAGTGAGCACCGCCGGCCATATCTTCTTGGTCAAACTATCTCTAGCTTCTAATACTCTCATTTCTGTCTGTCGTCAAATTCAACCAATTTTTTTTTCTCTCTCTCTCTTTCCTTCCAGCGCTCCGATGCCCTACCTCATAGGAATTCATTTGAGCCTGATAGAGGTGAGTCTCTTTGGTCTGTTCAGCCTGAAAATAAACTTGTGTGTCATAAACTTCCCCTCTCAATTTGTTCCTGGCAGAAAGTTTTTCGGTAACTGCCAGGCACCCCCAAAGCTAAAAAAAGTTGTTATTTTTTTCCCTCTTAAGCTGTAAACCATTTCAGGCATTTGAGAGGGGTGGGGAATATATGAGTCTAGAAAGAATGCAGAGAAGAGCAATAAAGAAGATCAGGGGCCTGGAGGATAAAACGTATGAAAAATGGTTGCTGGAACTGGATATGCCTAGTTTGTTTGTTTGTTTGTTTATTTATTTATTTATTTATTTATTGGTTCAATTTATCAAGACTCTCCAGAGTCTTCTCTGGAGACTCAGGGCGGCTTACAATGTGTTAAGCAATAGCCTTCATACTTTTTGTATATACCTGCTTAGTAGGGCTTTCGGGGGCCTCATAAGCGGTGTTCTTTTTTATACAAAGTCAGCTTATTGCCCCCACAATCCGGGTTCTCACTTTACCTACCTCGAAAGGATGGAAGGCTGAGTCAACCTTGAGCCTGGTGAGATTCGAACTTGCAGTAATTGCAGGCAGCTGGTGTTACTTAACAGCACTTAGTCTGCTGTGCCACCAAGGACTAGGGGAGTCACAATAGCAAAGGTGGGATTCAGCAGGTTCTGACCAGTTCTGGAGAACCTGTAGCGGAAATTTTGAGTAGTTCGGAGAACCGGTAGTAAAAATTCTGACTGCCTCCGCCCCCATCTATTCTCTGCCTCCCAAGTCTCAGCTGATCGGGAGGAAATGGGAATTTTGCACTAACTCAACCCTGGATTGGGAAGGGAATGGAGATTTTACAGTATCCTTCCCCTGCCACGCCCACCAAGCCATGCCACGCCTACCTAGCCACACCTACAGAACCGGTAGTAAAAAATTTTGAAACCCCCCATTGCATGATGGCAGTCTTCCAGTATCTCAGGGGCTGCCCCCAAGAAGAGGGAGTCAAGCTATTCTCCAAAGCCCCTGAAGACAAGATAAGAAGCAACGGGTGGAAACCCATCAAGGAGAGAAGCAACTTAGAACTGAGGAGAAATTTCCTGACAGTTAGAACAATTAACCAGTGGAACAACTTGCCACCAGAAGTTGTGAATGCTCCAACACTGGAAGTTTTTAAGAAGAGGTTGGATAACCATTGGTCTGAAGTGGTGTAGGGTTTCCTGCCTAAACAGGGGGTTGGACTAGAAGACCTCCAAGGTCCCTTCCAACTCTGTTATCCTAAATAAAACAAGTTTGTCAGGATCTTTTTGGATCCTGAGCTTGTCTTCTGGGGGGTGTTGGCCATCCCTGCCAGTTTAGTATCATCTGCAAATTTGATCAGTTCCCCTTCTATTTCCTCACCCGAGTCATTCATGATAACTGTCTTCCAGTATTTGAGAGGCTGCCAGAAAGAGGAGGGGGGGGGGGGTCAACGTATTCTCCAAAGCGCCAGAAAGCAGGACAAGAAGCAACGGATGGAAACTCATCCAGGAGAGAAGCAACCTAGAACTAAGGAGGAATTTCCTGACAGTTGGAACAATTGACCAGTGGAACAACTTGCCACCAGAAGTTGTGAATGCCCCAACGCTGGAGGTTTTTAAGAAGAGATTGGACAGCCACTTGTCTGAAACGATATAGGATTTCATGCTTGAGCAGGGGGTTGGACTAGAAGACCTCCAAGGTCCCTTCCATACTCTGTTATTCTGTTATACTCCAGGAAAATGTAGGGTTTTGCTTGCAATGCAGATAGGCTGTATGTTCCTTGAGAGTTAAAATATCAAACCTATCCATAACCTGTTGGTATGACTGGAAAACTCTCCACTGAAATGAAGTTATTTTGGAGGGGGGGGGGCGGTATGTGTTTGTTTAAAGACCTGTTTCTGTTTTAGAAACCCACCCCAGTTTCCCAAAAGTGTAATTCCCCCGCCCCCCCTGATCCCTTTCTTCCCAAGTTCTCTGTCATCACCTAATCATTCATTCCGCTTACGATTTCTATTTAGTCATCTCTAAAGCAACTTCAAAGGAGGCGGAAAAGTTTGTCAGGCACCGCACACAAGACAGACAGGAGGTTTTTTCTTTTTTTCCTGTCGTATGAATAATGGAAGATTTTCTTTCTTTTTTTTTTTTTTTTTTACGGCACTCGCCATTCAAATTCCGGAAAACAGAAGGATAAGCTCCGTTAAATTGCCAGCAGATAAGATCATCAGAGCATCTCGCCCTCACCCTTCCTCCCTCTCACTTTGTGGGTTTTTTGTTTTTGTAGCTGGAGCCAAAATCAGTTTTTCCGTTCACACCGGGTCGCATTTGAAACTGTTCAGATCAGGGGTCCCCAACCTTTCGGACCTCAGGGACCACTAAATTCATAAGTTTAAATCCCGCAGACCACTAATACGATCTGCCTAAGGACCCGCTGGGTGGGCGTGGCTATGTGATCATGTGACTGGGTAGGCGTGGCCAACTCAATGTCACTCACGTTGAGGGGCGCCTCACCAGCCTCTATGCACCCCTCCCTTGCTAGCCACTCCTCCTCGCTGCCCGCCTGGGCTCCTTAGGGCCCCAACAGGAAGCAGTTGTTGGAGCTAAGCAGCCACCACGAGAAAGAGTTGGCAAAACAACTCAGTTCAAATTGGATCTGGCCGAGAAGGAGGCTCAGCAGAAGCACCTCACTGAGGACTAGAGGCTTTCCAAGACCTGCGGGAGTGCAAGGCCAGGTACCAGCGCCTGGAGGCTCAGCGGGCTGAGATGGTCAGCCAGTTCCAGGCCATGATGCAGTCCCACTGGAACGAAGCCCTTCGCCACCAGCACACCTTCCCTCCAGCCTTCGCCCAAAGCCCCACACCAGGAGGCTGAAGCAGACCCCAATTCGGAATTTCTTCCCCCCTCCGACCTGCACAAAAAGACCCCGAAGGGGGAGACTCTCTGCAGCAACACAAACGTTCATTGCACGTATCCGTCCCAGGGGCCATAGTTTGAGGACCCCTGATTTAGTGCAATATAAAAAAATGCAAATAATTTTTCTGCAGACCACCAAAATTTTCTCATGGACCACCAGTGGTCCACGGACCACCAGTTGGTGACCGCTGATTCAGATGGTTCTTTATGAGCCTTAAGAAGTAAAGGGTTTTGCACAGTTTCCTTGTTGATGGAAATCTTCTCGGCCCTGGACCTTGGAAGGTCTTTCAGTAGATTCTCTCTTCATTTCCCCTACCTGAGGACTTGTTGAAAACCTGGTGGAGGATTCACATCTAAGGGAGAGACTAACTGGTTGTGACATAAATCAGCAGGTTTGAGCTCCAAACTTTATTTTAGAGGATTTTTTTTCCTTGTTGTGACATTTCTGACTGATACTGCTTTAGAAGATGTTTGCAGCTGAGAGTATCCAGGAAGGATGTTCTGACAGGGCTAGCCAAGTAGAATAGATTAGAGCTGGAAAGGATCTTGGAGGTCTTCTACTGCAGCCCACTGATCAAGCAGGAGAACCTATACCATTGCAGACAAGTGACTGTCCAGTCTCTTCTTAAAAACCTCCAGTGATGGAGCACCCACAATTTCTGGTGGCAAGCTGTTCCACTGGTTAATTGTCCTCACTGTTGGGAAGTTTCTCTTTCATTCCAGGTTGCTTCTCTCCTTGATGAGTTTCCATCCACTGTTTTTTGTCCTGCCTTCTGGTGCTTTGGAGAATAATTTGATCCCCTCTTCTTAGTGGCAGCCCCTCAAATACTGGAAGACTGCTATCATGCCACCCTTGTTACAAACACTTTTCAAACAAGGGTCTACATGGATCAGCCATGCACCTCTTCTACATTTGTTGAGAACGTGGTCTCCAAAATTAGCAGGAGATGCACTTTCTACGCACCTGGGCCACCATTTTGGAGAAGGCTACAAAGGAGCTAGGACCCTTGAGATTTGTTGTTGTTAGTTGCAAAGTTGTGTCCGATCCATCGCGACCCCATAGACCTCATTCCTCCGGGCCTTCCTGTCCTCTACCATCCTCTGGAGTCCATTGAAGCTCACGCCGACTGCTTCAGTGACTCCATCCAGCCACCTCGTTCTCTGCCGTCCCCTTCTTCTTTTGCCCTCCATCATTCCCAGCATTAGGCTCTTCTCCAGGGAGTCCTTCCTTCTCCTTAGGTGGCCAAAGTATTTTGAGTTTCCTCTTCAGGATCTGGCCTTCTAAAGAGCACTCAGGTTTGATCTCTAGGTTTGACCCTTGAGATTATCAACCAGCATTTTCCAATTCAGAAACATTTTTCATGGACCAGAACTGAGCTCTAGAAAGCTGCATCAACAATTTCCCGTTTTCAAATATTTTGCCGTCGCAAGCACCTGATCCATTGTGTGAAAAAAAATGGCTAAGATTTCATCTTCAACAGAAGCTGAAGCCATTTCTCCTTGGAGATCGATTGCTGCGATCTATAAAAGTCTATAGACCACACTGTAATTCTGGAGTTTCAAAGATGTCCTTCAGAGCTCATTCATGATTTTAGATCAGCTTAAAGGAAATGGGACGCGGTGGCTCAGTGGCTAAGACGCTGTCGACTGAAAGGTTGGCAGTTCAGCGGTTCAAATCCTTAGCGCCGCGTAACGGGGTGAGCTCCCGTGACTTGTCCCAGCTTCTGCCAACCTGTTCTGTCCCCGTACCACACACACACCACCACAGACGGCCCGGAGTTAATAAGCCACACGACAAAACTCTTTGAAGATAAAGCTAGCAGCAACCCAGTGGCTAGCTGCCAATTCAGACTTTACTCACACAAAACAAAGATTAGACTGCAAGCATTCCGATAAAACAGGCAGAATTTCAACAGTACAAGGATTAATCCAAATGCAGCCCGATAAAGCAGGCAAAGTCCAGTTCTGTGCACCTTTGGCGTTGAGTCACGCCGGCCACATGACCACGGAGACGTCTTCGGACAGCGCTGGCTCTTCGGCTTTGAAACGGAGATGAGCACCGCCCCCTAGAGTCAGGAATGATCAGCACATATGTGCGAGGGGAACCTTTACCTTTTTAAAGAAAATGGGTCCCTGTGTTAGCTACCAGTAAAATTTGGGGGCATCCTCTGAAGACCATGGTACCTTCTCAATGTCAACATTGGTTGGCTGGTGAGTGGGCGGAAGACAGAAGCCATCTGCTGCCTGTGAGTCAAAGGGTTCAGAGGTCAAAGGAGGTATGTTGCTTAACCATACCCGTCTGTGGAGTAGCCCCTTTCAGAGGGTGATTTTAATTAAAAGCTTTCCTTTACCGGGATCGTAAAAGGAGATCTCCGGTCTCTTATCCCCTCCGTGAGCCACCAAATCGATTCATTATTATTGTTTGCAACTTTTCCTGTAGCTTCCAGGTTTCCACAGACTGCTCGGAGCGTTGTGTCCAGATCATTGGGAGACCGATGCACTCCTATAAAAAGGGAGTTTTGCAAATCTTGCCGAACTGCTCAACGATTTAAAGCGGGCTTTTGCTGCTTTTTCCTTCAAAGGGACTGGAAAGGGGCTGCAGAAATAGAAACAGTCGATCCCTCAACTCTAGTTGAGTTGATTAATTGATGGTGCCATTTTTAATTTTTTTTGGGGGGGGCGCAAGGGGACGAGTCCTCATTGATGTCCCTGGGAGTCAAAGACATGTTTTATCACTTTGTCAAAGAAGATACATCACCCGTGTCAATTGAAGGACCGTTATCTACTTTAAGAGAGACTTAGCGGACATTTATTTAAATCTAGCCATGGAGTAAAGTTGGGCTGAAATCCTGCTCTCGGGAAGCAATTCCTGAGCAAAGAATGATGGGTTTATTTCAGATTCGCTGTTACCTTCCAAACTAGAGGTCCCCAACCTTTTGGACCCCAGGGACCACTAAATTCATAATAGACCTGTCAAGTTTCGAGGTCGTCTCAAATAAATTGCATTTCAAACAAAGTCTTTGAAGAAAAACTCCTATTTATTAAGCACGACATTCTAAACCCGACTCCAATCGAAGCCAACACTGACTTCCAGCCCCCAAACCCTCCCTTTCCGTTCCCCACTCCCCTCCACTCATTGGCCATCTTCCAAGTCATTCTACCCCTAATCTACTCCAGCTCAAAGGAATTTCCCCCCTCCCATCCCATCTCCTAGGGGATATTATCTCCAGGGAAAATAAGTAGGTGAAAAGTCAAACGTCCCTTTCCAGACGCCTTCGCTTCTCCTTCTTATGTCAGCACTAAAGTAAATGCAGATTGAAGTGCTGACATCACCACTAATATGAATTTTTTAAAAAGATAAGTAGTATTTAGTGCAATATAAAAAATGCAAATAATTTTTCTGCGGACCACCACAATTTTCTCATGGACCACCAGTTGGTGACCGCTGCTCCAAACGGCATCAAGTTTGACAACTGAAATGACATGCTGGGTCTTCTCCGCCAGGACGAATTTTTGGGAACAATTTAAGAGACAAGATTATTATTTTAGTTGTTACAGTAGTGGCCAGAATTGTGGAAACCTTTTGGGAAAAGTGTATTTTTGAGGTTTGATGGCTAATAACACCACTTTTTTTTTTTTTTTTTTTTTTGAGTTTCAAGATAATCCTATTCTACTGCTGGAATGACCTGGGAAGAGCTCAGACCTTCACCCAATGGAAAATCTATGGATTTTCCTACTAAAGAAATTTGTTAGTCAGAAGCAACCCAGCAATAAAACCCAGTTAATAGAAGCCATCATTCGATCAAGCTGGCCTGGCCTAAATCTTCTCCCCTTTATAAATGTAAATTTTAATTTGTTTTTAAATTATGGGGTATTTTAAATTTGTTCAGCCAAATTATTTAATTCGTTTTTATTCTATTTTAAATTTTTGTATTTATGTGTTTTAACCTGTGGCTGTTCACCACCCTGAGTCCTTCAGGAGTAGGGCGGTATAGAAATTTAATAAAAATAAATAAAATAAATAAAATAAATCTTGGTTTCACGTTATAACAGCCGCAGAGCTAAAAGACTCGGTTCACTTCATGGGAAGACGTTGTAAGGCCGTCATTCATGCTAAAGGTTACCCAACGAAGTATTCACTGACATGGGGATCATTTTTGTATATCTCTTTTTTTTTTTTTACGTGTTTCACTTTTCTTCTTTATACTGTAACCGCTATTCTAATAGCAAACCCTTCACAAAGTTATTGCGTTACATTCTTGATTCAATTATCTTTCCATTGATATATAATTTTATGATACTACTCCCCAAAAAAGTGGTGTTATTAGGTAGTTTTAGAAAATACACTTTTCCCAAAAGGTTTCCACAATTTTGGCCACTGCTGTAAATTTAGCTTGTGGAGGATCCACGAACAAGGACCTACCCAAATAGCACTTGAGGTTTTAATTCTAGGCGCAAAATTGAGTGTTAAATTTTTTGTGCAAGACTGAGACGTCTTCACAAATTTTGCCCTTCAGTAAAGACATACAACAAAAGCCCTTTGGAGGACATATCTAGCCTAACATGATTAGAAGAAAAGAAATCACTTAGTTGCTTATTCAGAATTTATATATATCCGAGGTGGCGCAGTGGTTAGAGTGCAGTACTGCAGCTATTTCAGTTGACTGTTAGTTCAGCAGATCAGCGGATCAAATCTCACCAGCTCAAGGTTGACTCAGCCTTCCATCCTTCCGAGGTGGGTAAAATGAGGACCCAGATTGTTGGGGGCAAGATGCTATTTAGTATACTGTCTTTGGTGTAAGCCACCCAGAGTCCTCGGAGAGTGGGCGGTATAGAAATGTGAATAATAAAATAAAATAAAATAAATAAATAAATATTATATATAACTCTACATGGGGGTCTCCTTGGGGTGCACCCGGAGGCTCCAGTTGGTCCAGAATGCGGCCGCGCGGTGGATTATGGGAGCGACGGGGCGCTCCCATGTGACACCTCTCCTGCGCAAGCTGCACTGGCTTCCTGTGGTCTTCTGGGTGCGCTTCAAGGTGTTGGTGACCACCTTTAAAGCGCTCCATGGCTTAGGGCCGGGGTATCTACAAGACTGCCTTCTGCCGCCAATAGCCTCCCACCGGCCAGTTCGCTCGCACAGAGAGGGCCTCCTCAGGGTGCCGTCCACCAGACAGTGTCGGCTGGCAACCCCCAGGGGGAGAGCCTTCTCTGTGGCGGCACCCGCCCTCTGGAACGAGCTCCCCCCAGAAATACGCACAATACCAGACCTCCGGACTTTTCGTCAGGCCCTGAAAACACATTTATTTCATCTAACCGGGCTGGCTTGACTCCATCCTTACGGTTTTAAATTTGTAATTGGTTTTAACTGGGTTATTTTAAATTGATGGCCAAAATTATTTAATGTTTTTTAAACTGCTTTTAAATTTTATATGTTGTGTTTTACCATGGCTGTTCACCGCCCTGAGTCCTGTTGGAGAAGGGCAGTATACAAATTAATTAATTAATTAATTAAATAAATAAATAAATCTAAACTTTTAAAGTTAGGAATCCTAACCCTGACCCTAACCCTAACCGGAGGTGGGTTTCAGCAGGTTCTGACCAGTTCTGGAGAACCGGTAGCAGAAAGTTTGAGTAGTTCGGCGAACCGGTAGTAAAAATTCGGACTGGCCCCTCCCCCATCTATTCTGTGTCTCCCAAGTCCCAACTGATTGGGAGGAAATGGGGATTTTGCAGTAACCTTCCCCTGCCCCGCCCACCAAGCCATGCCACGCCCACCAAGCCACACCCACAGAACCGGTAGTAAAAAAATTTGAAACCCACCCCTGACCCTAACCCTAATCCGACTAGGTGGCTCAGTGGCTAAAGATACTGATCTTGTCGATCAGAAAGGTCGGCAGTTCAGCGGTTCGAATCCCTAGTATAGGTCCCCTGCGTGAGCAGGGGGTTGGACTAGATGACCTTCCAAGGTCCCTTCCAACTCTGCAACTGTTACTGTTATATGTGTATTTGGGGATGAGAAAATTGGAGACAACTGAATTTTGAAAAACGCGCTGAACAAACACGTATGGGAAATCTCTTTTGTGTTTTGGGCCTGAATAATTACTCGCTTCTCCCCCGTTTCATTTTCAGAAAGTCAGAACTATTTCTCTGGATGATGTGGTCATCCTAAATGTGGACACCAACACACTGGAAACCCCTTTTGACGATCTACAAAGCCTGCCGAATGACGTAGTGAGTACACTTATCATTTTTCCCTGGGTTTTTTTTCTTGTAATGCTCATAGGATGTTGTGGCCTGTCAGCGGCCTATGCGGATTGTAGCTGATTCCGACAGCGAGGAGGCTGGTGTGGTGCTGCGCCAGCAGCCTGTGCAGCTGACACTCAAGACACCTCCAGAAGCTCCCTTAAGTGAAGAGGACGAAGAGGAGGAGCCTCTTCTCGATGCACGGGCTTGCAGAGCTGCCAAAAGGCAGGAGTGGCTCCTCAGGAGAAGGTCTCCTCGAGAGTAAAGCTTGGGGCTAATTGGCCACTCTCTTAGCCTATTTAAGGAGGAACACCGACTGAAGCAATTTGCAGGGAACAACTTCGTTCACATACCTTCGTGTCTGCAAAACTGCTTCTGGGCTTTCTGCCAACTCTAGTAAGACTGTGATTTACCTTATCTTAAAATTCTGGGAGGCTGTTAAGACAATTCCTTAACAGCCTTTGAATGATAAAGACTCAGTTACTTTGAGTAAATAAGCTTTGTATAGAGTTTGTGTGTGCTGCATTCTTTGGGCCCTGTAGCTGGGGCAGAACATAGGATCTTCTAAACGGAGGTCCACTTAATAAAATTTTGCAGTCAACTCATGGAAATGTTGAATAAAATCCTTAATCCTTACCACGTGCAGGATGGTGAGGTTCACACCGTCCGTTGGTTTGGTAAAAGTGGTTTGCCAGGATTGGATGACGGAAGGACTCGCCCTTCAACCTTGGATGGTCATCACCATTGGAGAGATACCTCTGGTCAGCTGATAGTCCTTAAAATCATCAGACAAGAGATGGGTGGGAGGAGGAGGACTTGCCACTTGCTACCAAAAATTAAAACCAGTAAATACTCCGGTTGTTGTTGTTGTTAGTTGGGAAGTCATGTCCAACCCATCACAACCCCATGGACAACGTTCCTCCAGGACTTCCTGTCCTCTACCATCCTCTGGAGTCCATTTAAGCTCACACCGACTGCTTCAGTGACTCCATCCAGCCACCTCGTTCTCTGCCGTCCCCTTCTTCTTTTGCCCTCCATCGTTCCCAGCATTAGGCTCTTCTCCAGGGAGTCTTTCCTTCTCATCAGGTGGCCAAAGGATTTGACTTTCCTCTTCAGGATCTGGCCTTCTAAAGAGCAGTCAGGGTTGATCTCCTCTAGGACTGACCGGTTGGATAGTCTTGCAGTCCAAGGGACTCGCAGGAGTCTTCTCCAGCACCAGAGTTCAAAGGCCTCCATTCTTTGATGCTCAGCTTTCCTTATGGTCCAACTTTCCCAGCCATCCATTGCAACTGGGAAAACCATCACCTGGACTATACACACTTTTGTTGGCAGGGTGATGTCTCTGCTTTTTAGTAAGGTCAGTAAAATAAAACCAACCAGCAGGTTTAATAGCAAAAAAACAAGACCAATCCAGAGTCTTTTTTAAAAAAAATAAGTTTTACTAGATTTTTATTTTTAAATATATATCAATATCAATACATGAAGAGTGTGACCTCTGGGTATAATTCATTTTGATACAAGTCGCAATAATAGTATTAATAATATTGGTTATATTAATCAAACTTATATAATCCTTGTATTAATATATATGTTTGTTTTAAAGTAGCTATTCAATATTTTAATATTCCATTTTAATACCAATGGTAATTATTATTTAAGCATACCATCATTTAACCTCTAATCTTTTCATCTAATTAGTGCTTATATTCTATTATATATAAAAGTATACATGCTAATATTCCCCCTATTTCTTATTTCTACCTCTATTCTAGCTTCTAGTCAGGTCACCATTACTTCTCCTAGTGTTAATACAGAGTCTTCAGCAATCATAGAGCAAACTCAAAGCAGTTATTTTGTTCTAGTTAAATATGTTAAATTTTAGTTAAATTTTAATGTTCAGTTGACTGAGTTTCATGTTTAATGAATAAAGTAAATAATAATGATATATTATAATTATTATATTATTTTTGAATGTTCAGTTGACTGAGTTTCATGTTTAATGAATAATAATAATAATAATAACAACAACAACAACAACAACAACAACAACAACAACAACTCCATGACCGCGTTGCTAAGATCATTCACTGGAAATTGTGCCAGAAGTTTGGATTTGAGTACAGCAAAAACCACTGGGAACATCAGGTTGAGAAAGTTTTAGAGAATGAGAAACTCAAGATCTTGTGGGACTTTAGGATTCAGACTGACAGACACTTGGTCCACAACACACCTGACATAACAATAGTTGAAAAGAAAAAAGTATGATTCATTGACATTGCAATACCTGGTGATGCACGGATTGAAGATAAGCAGCAAGAAAAAAAAAATCACAAAGTACCGGGACTTGCAAATTGAAGTTGAGCAACTGTGGAAAAAGAAATTGTGTGTTGTCTCGATTGTAATTGGAGCCCTTACCCCACTATTTAGAAATGCTAAATTTACCGGATTTGAACATTTTGACTCTCCAAAAAACCACCTTACTCGGAACAGATTACATCCTCCGACGATACCTTAACAGTTCCTAGGTCCTTGGTTAGGACTCGAGCTGCTGAGCTATTAACCAGCCTCAAAGGCTGTGAATCTCACTAAAGATTAACCAATAATAATGATGATGATGATGATATATTATAATTATTATAATATATATTATTATCTATGTATCTATCTATCTATCTATCTATCTAAAATAATAATAATAATAATAATAATAATAATAATAATAATAATAATAATAATAATAATAATACCAGCGGAACTGCAAAAAACTGTGCCACTTGAAACATCGTACATCTTAAGAAGGTACTTGGTTAAGAAGCTGGCAGCAACCCGTATCAACCATTAGCACCAGTCAATGGTATTTGTGACGCATTTTTGAATGTTCAGTTGACTGAGTTTCATGTTTAATGAATAAAGTAAATCATCATCATCATCATCATCATCATCATCATCATCATCATCAAAGAAGTTTGCTTTCTCTCATCCCTGGTGGTTTTTTAAATTTGTTAACTGGGCACCTGAGCACAAAGTTTGTGGGGGGTTTTTTTGTTTTTTAAATTCGGGCGGTGTTCGACTCCATTTTTAAAAGCCGCTTGCCTTGAAGGAGGCTTCTGCCCCCACCCCACCCCCACCCCTTCTTCTTTTGATACCGTGTTTTTGCAAGTTGGGTGTTTTTTTCCCCCTTTGCTTTTATTCATGTTGACAACTCAAAAGCCATGGATCTAATTAAAAGAAATTCCTCTCGCACCTTCACTGAACCATTTCATTATGCCGGCACTGCGCAGATTGCATTTCGAAACATGGTGATAGCTTAAAACTGACCTTTCCTTCCTGAACTGCCAAGAGTATAGAAATGTGCTTTAGACACACACAACTGGGATTCGGTTGTGTGTCTCTGGTGAACGGCTCTGGGAAGAAGCTGCTCCTTCCTGGAGAAACTATGGTCCACGTTGAGGGGCAGGGTGGCCGTAGGGACCCCTGCCGTCTTGCAAGGGGAGCCACTGAAGATGTGGACTTATGGACAACTTTCCCAAGAGTTTAGAACGTCCTGATCTCAGGATGGAAGAATTTCAGACCAGATGTTGATTTCAGGATTTGAGTCCCACAGATCAGTGGTGGGTTCCTCCCGGTTCGGCCGAGCCGGTAGCGGTGACGATATGACGTTACCGAACCGGTTCTCTTTGTTCAGGAGCTGGGCCCTCCATCCCACCCACCCCCGCGTTATTCTTACCTTTTATTTGACCCTGCCCCCAATCTATTCGCTGCCTCTGAGTCCCAGCTGATCGGCTGGAAGGAAAAAAACTGTTTAAACTCTTCCCCCGGGGCTTCAAACGGCCACCCTACAGTTGATCAGTGTTAAAAGGCAGTGTGGTGGTAGACCAGTGTCTCCAAAAACAAATGAGTAGACTGGGATGCTCGAAAAACAAATGGGTAGACCAGGACGCTCCAAGAACAAATGGGTAGACCAGTACAGCTCTGCAAGCAGTTAAAAGCCTGGTAGACCAGTACCTCTGCTAAATCCTAACGAATTGTCACATGACCATCAAACCACCCCCACAAAATAAGCCACGCCCACAGAACCAGTAGTAAAAAAAATTAGAAACCACCCCTGCTACAGATGTAAAGAAACCTTGAAGAAGAAATTGTTCATGTCTGTTGCAAATAGCGTCCAAGAAACCAGCATCCACCTATGTTTATTTTCTTCTTATCTTGGCCTGGGGTGGGGTGGAGCTTTCAACTCAGGAGACACCTGAGGCATTGCCAGAGAGGAGGGTCCTGGAGAGGGAGGCCTGGCCAACTCCTCTCCTTCATGTTCGGAGCCTTCTCCCTCCGATAAGTCGGCCTCGGGGGTCGGAGTCACAACATGGGGGTCTCCAACCTTGGCAACTTTATGACTTGTGGACTTCAACTCCCAGAATTCCTCCCAGGGATCCTGGGAGTTGAAGTCCACAAGTCATAAAGTTGCCAAGGTTAGAGACCCCTGCTTTAGAGGATCCGAGACAGACACTTGGAATCTGGATTCTTCTGCTCGCTTTTGAGTATTTGTCCAAGTCAGCGAGAGCCGAGATTTGCTCAGTTCCTGTCACGGAATGTTCTTTTGTGCCGATGGTAATGAGACCATCAGGCTGTGTTCACCTGAAGTGCTGCTCTGTGAATCAGAGGCAATTAAACACCTCCGGGATGAAAGGAAGAGGGCAAGGAAGGTTAAGTACGACATCCTCTAAAGCGCAGGTGGCAAGAGCTTCCGAGAAGCCTTGAGGATGCCAGAGGAGTGAAAGGTAGCACCTGTTGACAGGTGGGCGGCACCGTTGGCATCGGGGCTGGGGCAGATCAACCCCGTCTGCTCTAATGAGAAAAGGGGGAGAATCGTATTAGCATCGTCTCTTGTGAAGTCATTACTAAACCAACATCCTGCCTTTACTTGATGCTAGTCTAAAGAAAAGAAGTCAATTTGAGGCACATTTTGCTTTTGGGAAGGTAGACGTAGGGTCTCCAACAAGTTGCATCTTCTCCAGCTTCCGTGAAGTTCGGGTAGGGTGCAGCGGTGGGTTTCACATTATGTTACTACCGGTTCGCCGTGGATGCACATGCTTGCTTCATATGTGCGTGTGCCTGATTCGCCCGCATGCCTGCCTTTTCCACATGCACCCGGCCTCAAAAACATGCCTAAACAGGATGGCATAGAGCCGGGGCAAGTCCACTCGCAATTTCCACTACCGGTTCGGGTAAACAAGTGCTAACCGACTGAATACCACCTCTGGTAGGATGGCGTCCATGCTTCAGTTCTGCTAGAGCTGCCAGCAAGAAGAGAAATGTCCACAACGGGCCACTCGCTTGCTTAAAATTCATCGTTTCTTTGCTTAAACATGTTTAAACTCTTTCCTAAAGAGTTTCTTGATCTAGGGGTCGGCAACCTTAAACACTCAAAGAGCCGTTTGGACCCGTTTCCCACAGAAAAGAAAACACCGGGAGTCACAAAACCCTTTTGACCTCTAAAATGAAAACAACACTGCATATATCGGGGGTTTTTTTTTTTACCTTTATGCTATGTATAAAAAAACGATAGCATGTTGCGTTTATGAAATCAATGACCTGCTACAGAGAAAACACATTTTTATTTCTGCATATGCAATAAAAACATTTTGAACTCCGGGAAAAAAAAAAGATTGGGTCGAAAAGCTCAATCAATCACCTGCCAGTGGGTGTCACACACTGGCAGTTGTGACGCATATTTTGAGCGTCAGGGAGCCGCAGCAGAGGGATGAAAGAGCCACAGACGGCTCCAGAGCTGCGGGTTGCTGACCTCTGATCTAAGGAGAAAATGTGAAATAGGTGAAATGGAAAAAAAAGAGCTCCAATAAGTTAAAAATACTTAGAACATAGAGTTAGACTTAGAATAACTTTATTGTCACTTTGAATGTACACTAATCGGCATACATAAAAATGAAATTTCATTGCATACCCAAATCAACTCAATAAATGCTTAACGCATTGTAAGCCGCCCTGAGTCTCCGGAGAAGGGCGGCATATAAATTAAAAAAAAAAAATACCCAAAAAAACACAAAAGCGGTTGTTCCATGATTGGCTTCAAAGTGCAATCCAAAATATCTCGCTCCTTGGTGAATCCCAAGAAGTTCAATGGGATCTGCTCTTGAAGTCAACACAGGGATGAAATTCAGCAGGTTCTGACAGGTTCTGGAGAACCTGTAGCGGAAATTTTGAGTAGTTCGGAGAACCGGCAAATGCCACCTCTTGCTGGCAACAGAGTGGGATGGGAATGGGGATTTTGCAGTATCCTTCCCCTGGAGTGGGGTGGGAATGGAGATTTTGCAGTATCCTTCCCCTGCCATGCCCACCAAGCCACACCCACCAAACCACACCATGCCCACCAAGCCACGCCCACAGAACCAGTAGTAAAAAAAAATTGTATTTTGGTCACACGTCCATTATCTTATTAACGGTGCATATTTGTTAATTATTATTATTACCGTACAAAATTTTTCATTTACTCTCATTTCTACGAGTTATCCAATCATACCACCTATTCCACGCTATATAACATTTTGAGTCTACCTTGTCCTTCATTTCAAATGTTAGTTTGTCCATTTCTGTGCAATTATAGATTTTTTGGATTATCAATGACTTTTTCTTTTTATGTATTGTCGTTAGTATTAATATATATGTATCTTGTATATACATAGTATAGTATTTTACTTTTATATGTTTAATAAAGTTTTGTTTTTAAAACCAAAAAAAATAAATACATTTGAATTTCACCACTGAGTCAACGTCTTCAGGTTTCCTCTTGAGGGCCTTCTGGATAGAAAACTTCTCCTTCTGGTTCTTCTCCCAGATCTCCGCACTGAAAAGCCAGTTAAAGAAGGTCTCCATGACGACAGGAGATGGGGTCGCCAGAGCGTTCCTGAAAGCCCAAGCTGCATTTTTTGGGAGCTATCGAAACGCCCTGAAGATTGAGCCGGTAAGTATGAAGGACACAGATCTCTTGACGTTGAAGAGAAGACCAGGCGTCTTGGTGTAGTATGTGCATTTCTTCACAACTCAGTAAAACGTCAGGTGTGAGCATCGTCTCTATGGTGAGTTGGATTTCCAGTCATGTAAATGAGGATTGGACGCGGTGGCTCAGTGGCTAAGAGGCTGAGCTTGTCGATCGAAAGGTCGGCAGTTGAGCGGGTTCGAATCCCTAGCACCGCGTAACGAGGTGAGCTCCCGTTCCTTGTCCCAGCTTCTGCCAACCTAGCAGTTCGAAAGCAGGTAAAAAATGCAAGTAGAAGAAATAGGGACCAACTTTGGTGGGAAGGAAACAGCGTTCCGTGAGCCTGTGGTGTTGAGTCATGCCGGCCACACGACCACGGAGACGTCTTCGGACAGCGCTGGCTCTTCGGCTTTGAAACGGAGATGAGCACCGCCCCCTAGAGTCGGGAACGACTAGCTCATATGTGCGAAGGGAACTCTTTACCTTGTTAAATGAGGATTCTGGGCATGATCCAGGTTAGCTTGGATCTTCTTGTCTTCTTCAGCAAGTGGTCTGGAAACCCAGCACTTTTTCCGGGAGGTGACCTGGCACCTTGTGGGATGAGGGTGACTCTCAGGTTGCCCATGGCATCTCAAATAAGGCTAGTCCATCATTGTAGGTTTTTTTTTTCTTGATGTGAGTGTCCACCTTGAGTTTGATTGCCCTTGGATTCCAGGAGGTTGTTATTGCAATCAACAATTGCCTATTGTTACTGTTTGTTCTTCCTGCTCTGCTGGTTTTTATCCTCTCTTGGCCATCCAGAGACCCCCTTACAAGGTGGCAGCCATATTAGAATAGAATAGAGCTGGAAGGGGCCTTGGAGGTCTTCTAGTCCAGCTCCGTGCTCAAGCAGGAGAATCTATACCATCTCAGACAAGTGACTATGGAATCTCTTCTTAAAAACCTCCAGTGATGGAGCGCCCATGACTTCCAGTGGCAAGCTGTTCCACTGGTTAATTGTCCTCACTTTTAGGAAGTTTCTCCTTCATTCCAAGTAGCTTCTCTCCTTGATCAGTTTCCATCCGTTGTTTCTCATCCTGCCTTCTGGTGCTTTGGAGAATAATTTGACCCCCTCTTCTTCGTGGCAGCCCTTCAGATACTGGGAGACTGCTATCATGTCACCCCCTAACTCATCTTTTCTTTAGCTTAGCCAAACCCAGATCCTGCAGCATATCGGTGTATTTATTAAATAATTAAAGTAAGAAATAATTGGATAAGTGAAGGGCTGACCTGAAGTTGAAATAGAAGCGGGGTTGTGATTGATTGGTCTTGATGTTGAAAAGAGGAGGTTCTGAGTTGGTTTGATTGTGAGAATGAGAAGGGCGTGGCTCTTGAAATCTCCTGGGAATTGAATGGAATATAGACTAGACTAGACTAGACTAGACTAGACTAGACTAGACTAGACTAGACTTGACTTGACTTGACTTGACTTGACTTGACTTGACTTGACTTGACTTGACTTGACTTGACTTGACTTGACTTGACTTGACTTGACTTGACTTGACTTGACTTGACTTGAATTCTTTATTGACCAAGTGTGATTGGACACACAAGGAATTTGTCTTTGGTGCATACGCTCTCACTGTACATAAAAAGAGAAGATACATTCATCAAGAATCATTAAGGTACAACACTTAATGATAGTCAGAGAGTACAAATAAGCAATCAAATCATACTAGGAAACAATCAAAATAAATCGTAATGTACAAGCAACAAAGTTACAGTCATACAGTCGTAAGTGGGAGGAGATGGGTGATAGGAAAATGAGAAGATTAATAGTAATGCAGATTTAGTAAATAGTTTGACAGTGTTGAGGGAATTATTTGTTTAGCAGAGTGATGGCGTTCGGGGAAAACTGTCCTTGTGTCTAGTTGTTCTGGTATGCGGTACCCTATAGCTTCATTTTGAGGGTAGTAGTTGAAACAGTTTATGTCCAGGATGTGAGGGATTTTAAGATATTTACCCAGCCCTCTTTTTGACTCGTGCAGTATCCAGGTCCTCCATGGAAAGCAGGTTGGCAGCCATTGTTTTTTCTGCAGTTCTAACTATCCTCTGAAGTCTGTGTCTGTCTTGTTGGGTTGCAGAACCAAACCAGACAGTTATGGAGGTGCAGATGACGGATTCAATCATTCCTCTGTAGAACTGGATCAGCAGCTCCATGGGCAGTTTGAGCTTCCTAAGTTGGTGCAGAACAGAGGGATGGAGGGATGGGCAAGCCTCAAGAACAGGAGGGCAGTGATTGTGTAAGAAAATTAGGGACCTGTGCACATACCTGCTCAAGTTTCAGAGGTGGTTTGGGTGAGTGTTGGCAGCTCACGTCCTGCCTCTCCCCTCATCCAGCTGGCTTTTGGGTCTCTCTTTCCCAAACTCTTTTTCCCAAATTCCGGCAAAATCCATCTTTTGGCCCTGCGAGTGAAGCCAAGTGCCCCTCGGTAAATTCAACTGTGTGCATTTTGTGGCTTCCTTTTTTTATTTTTTGATTATTATTTTTGTGTGTGTGTGTGTTAGCTGTGAAATGCTAAAGGTTAAAAAGAACTTTCAGGCACTCTTCCGCACAAATAGCCACTTTAATTGCTTAATATTGTGGCATTTTAAATATTTATAGCCGTATCACATGCTGGCGGCAGGAGGACAGAGACAACCAGCAACTCTAAACTTTTTTTCCCCCTGGTGGAGAAGAAAGGCCCGGTTGTGCTTGCCTCGAGCGCCACCTGGTGGCCAGACGTGGCCTGTGATTGTGGGATTTGGCAAAGGCTGGAGGCCATCCGGGTGATCGTTTAGAAAACGAGCAGGATCTGCAATCTTGGAGACACGGCATGAAGAAGTCTTGGGCAGACTGTCCCTGTCAGAGGTTTGTCTAATAAACTCAGATTGGACGTGATCCTGGCTTATCCAGAAATCCTAGCAACCGCCTGTATTTAAGTTTTTCGCTGTGTCTATAGTACCTTTAAGTTTTTCGCTGTGTCTATAGTACCTTTCTCCTGGGAAGGATGGTTCCTTCATCCTTCCTTCCATCCCTCGAAACCATCTCCAACAAACCTTGACGGTTTGGTCTTCTCCTATCTAACCAGCTTTTATGTCCTGTCATCTCCTACCACGATTTTCTCGTCCTCCAGAGACCCGCTGCCAATAACGCTTGATTCAGAAGGCGTTATCTTGGTTTGTGGAGAGTTTGGTTTGTTTGTAGACTCCGTGTGGCTTTTTCCTAGGCTAAATGGGAGAAGGGGAACCGGTGGGGACCACCAGCTCTGTGATGATGGCTTCTGTTCTGACCCAAACCCTCTTTATTTATCTCTCGTGAATTAATTGCATTCACCCATCGAAAAGTCCTGGCAATAGTCCTTCAAGGAGTTAACTGCAGTAACAGACCTTACCAGTTCCTTGCGATAAGAAAGGCTGCCAATTAAGTTCTGGCTAGCAGTCTCTGTGGCACGAAACACCATGAGCAAAATCTTCAGAAATACTAATGGTTGTCTCCTACAACAAACCCACTCCCGTTTCCTTCTATTTATTCCCCAGCCAGGGAGGGGCCATTCAGCGTCCATGTGTGCTTTGCTTCCCGAGTTGACTCCTTGTCCTCCGTTGCTCACCTCTCCTAATTGCTCTGTGCATACGTGCGTCTGGAACAGGTCCCAGCTGTTCTTCCTCCTCATGTTGTGACCTAGGCTTCCTGAGTCATTAAGACACACAAGCAGTCCCAAAAGCCTCTTTTACTGCAACAGCTGTGAATTACTTTCATTCACAGCTGAGTCCCAATTAGTTGCAAAAAGTCCTTCGGGAGAAGTCCTTTGGGAGAATCACCCATCTTTATCTCCCTTGACACGCTGCCAAAGACCGACTTGGCAAAACCACACAGAGTCCAGAATCAAACAGAGATGCCGACTGGGAACAGAATTAACAACGTTGCTTTCCTGCAAAGGGCCCACGTGCCTTTGCTCCTCTTTGAAGCCTTATAGGAAGGGCCAATCATCTCCAGGCCTTACTCCTGAGTCGTCCCTCTTGTTTTAACTGTTCTTCCTTTCTGGCAGTTCTGTGCATGCACGCACTAGGAACGGGCTTCTCCTGTTCCTCTGCCTCTCTGATGTCCAATTCTGGAGGCTCCGGAGTCCCCACATAACTCCCAGATGGCCCTTTCTCTGCCTCAGATGCAGAGCCCTCGTCCAGGCCTTCCCCAGACTCCAGGACTGGCCCATGGTCCTCCCCAGCCTCCTCACTGTCCAACTGCGCTACCAGCTCCGTAGGCTGCTGGCGGACCACAACACCTCACTCATCTCAGCCTCCAAAGGCAGCTGCCTCTCCAGTGGCTGGAAAATGCCGGATGGCTCTGGCTCTATCTCTGCGTCCGATGCAAAGCATCCATCAGAGCCTTCCCCAGGCTCCAGAACTGGCCCAAGTCCTTCCCCAACCTCCTCATCGTCCTTGCAAGATGTTCTGAAGAACATGATGTTTCTCAAAAACCAGGCTGTTCTCTATCTTAACATGGTATTTCAATGCTTTCATTTCCCATGTTGGGGTAGGTGAGATCTGGATACCTTAGTCCCGTGATGGCGAACCTATGGCACGCGTGCCACAGGTGGCACACGGAGCCATGTCACCTGGCACGCCAGCTCAGCCTCTCTAGGAGTCTCTGGAGGCTGGGGACAACAAAAAATGTCACTTCCTGTCCAACCGGAAGTTGGGAAACGGGCCGTTTTGGGCCTCCGAGGGGGTGGGGAAGGCTGTTTTTGCCCTCCCCAGATGCACAGAGAGGATCTGGAGCCAGGTGAGAAAGAAAAACAGGCCTACCAGGCCATTGTGTGCCAGGAGCAGGGGGGGCGGGGAGAGGGGGTTCATGCATGCATGCACAGGACGGGGTGCATAGAATTATGGGTGTGGGCACATGCACATTCACGAATCTCCCCCGCCTCCCCTTCCTGGCACGTGATAGCAAAAAGGTTAGCCATCACTGCCTTAGTCCATTATCCTGCAACGTACGAGGTTTGATTATTGCAAGAGGCTTCTTGCAAGCGGTAGTAGACGTTCAGGGGCTTGGCTGTTGTTTAACAACACCACCGTGTTCCAGCTTTTATCCCAGGGCTAATTTGACTTTAAAATGACTGTTATAATTCTTTAATCCTCGCGATTTTATACCTCTCTCGCCACAGGATCCCACTTTCCCTGTTAAGTCAGTGAATTTTAACATCTGTGCCATTTTTATGGCGTGTGTTGGATGCACACAGCTCCAAGGAAGGCAGTTTCTGCTGGGAGAGCTCCCCGGTTGACCTACAGCGTACAGCCTATTTAGTTCTCATGAGGGCAATTTTTCCATGTGCCTTTAGTTTCATTTCTGTAATTATTATAGAGGGGAGACTTTGCCTAATAATCCTCACTCCTCCTCCTCCATTTCCATCTCCTCCTTCTCTATCGTATTCTTTTCCTTCTCCGTCTCCATCTTCTCCTTCTCTTCTCCTTTTTCTCCTCCTCCTCCTCCATCTTCTTCTCTATCTGCTTCGTTTCCTTTTCCTTCTCCATCTTCTTCTTCTCTTTTCCTTCATCTTATCTTCTCCTTTTTCTCCTCCTCCTCCTCCTTCTTTTCCTTCTCCTTCTCCATCTCCTCCTTCTCTTTTCCTTCATCTTATCATCTCTTCTTTCTCCTCCTCCTCTTCCATCTTCTTCTCCATCCTTTTTTCCTTCTCCATCTTCTCCTTCTCTTTTTCTTCACCTTATCTTCTCCTCCTCCATCTTTTCCTTCTCTATCTTCTTCTTTTCCTTCTCCATATCCATCTTCACCTTCTCTTTTCCTTCACCTTATCTCCTCCTCCTCCTTCTCCTGCTCCTCCTCCATCTTTTTCTCTATCTTCTTCCTCTCTGTCTCCATCTTCTCCTTCTCTTTTCCTTCTCCTTCTCTTCTCCTTTTTCTCCTCCTCTTCCATCTCCATCTTCTTCTCTATCTGCTTCTTTTCCTTCTCCATCTTCTTCTTCTCTTTTCCTTCATCTTATCATCTCTTCTTTCTCCTCCTCCTCCTCCATCTTCTTCTCCATCTTCTTTTTTCCTTTTCTATCTTCTCCTTCTCTTTTTCTTCACCTTATCTTCTCCTCCTCCATCTTTTCCTTCTCTATCTTCTTCTTTTCCTTCTCCATATCCATCTTCACCTTCTCTTTTCCTTCACCTTATCTCCTCCTCCTCCTTCTCCTGCTCCTCCTCCATCTTTTTCTCTATCTTCTTCCTCTCTGTCTCCATCTTCTCCTTCTCTTTTCCTTCTCCTTCTCTTCTCCTTTTTCTCCTCCTCTTCCATCTCCATCTTCTTCTCTATCTGCTTCTTTTCCTTCTCCATCTTCTTCTTCTCTTTTCCTTCATCTTATCATCTCTTCTTTCTCCTCCTCCTCCATCTTCTTCTCCATCTTCTTTTTTCCTTTTCTATCTTCTCCTTCTCTTTTTCTTCACCTTATCTTCTCCTCCTCCATCTTTTCCTTCTCTATCTTCTTCTTTTCCTTCTCCATATCCATCTTCACCTTCTCTTTTCCTTCAGCTTATCTCCTCCTCCTCCTTCTCCTGCTCCTCCTCCAACTTCTTCTCTATCTTCTTCCTCTCTGTCTCCATCTTCTCCTTCTCTTTTCCTTCTCCTTCTCTTCTCCTTTTTCTCCTCCTCTTCCATCTCCATCTTCTTCTCTATCTGCTTCTTTTCCTTCTCCATCTTCTTCTTCTCTTTTCCTTCATCTTATCATCTCTTCTTTCTCCTCCTCCTCCTCCATCTTCTTCTCCATCTTCTTTTTTCCTTTTCTATCTTCTCCTTCTCTTTTTCTTCACCTTATCTTCTCCTCCTCCATCTTTTCCTTCTCTATCTTCTTCTTTTCCTTCTCCATATCCATCTTCACCTTCTCTTTTCCTTCACCTTATCTCCTCCTCCTCCTTCTCCTGCTCCTCCTCCATCTTCTTCTCTATCTTCTTCCTCTCTGTCTCCATCTTCTCCTTCTCTTTTCCTTCTCCTTCTCTTCTCCTTTTTCTCCTCCTCTTCCATCTCCATCTTCTTCTCTATCTGCTTCTTTTCCTTCTCCATCTTCTTCTTCTCTTTTCCTTCATCTTATCATCTCTTCTTTCTCCTCCTCCTCCTCCATCTTCTTCTCCATCTTCTTTTTTCCTTCTCCATCTTCTCCTTCTCTTTTTCTTCACCTTATCTTCTCCTCCTCCATCTTTTCCTTCTCTATCTTCTTCTTTTCCTTTTCCATATCCATCTTCACCTTCTCTTTTCCTTCACCTTATCTCCTCCTCCTCCTCCTTCTCCTGCTCCTCCTTCATCTTCTTTTCTATCTTCTTTCTCTCCATCTCCATCTTCTCCTTCTCTTTTCCTTCACCTTATCTTCTCCTCCTCCTTCTTCTCCTGTTCCTCCTCCATCTTCTCCTTTTCTGTCTTCTTTTCCTTCTCCACATCCATCACCTTCTCTTTTCCTTCACCGTATCTCCTCCTCCTCCTCCTCCTCCTCCTTTTCCTTCTCCTTCTCTCATTATTATTCTACCAACAACATTCCATTTATACCTTACTGTGGTTCTTCTTCCTACTTCATTTGAAGAAGGCAAAAATCAAGGCAGTGAGCAGTTAATATCTATATGGCTGATTCTGTGACTGGGTTTTGGTGGGGAGGGGGGGTTGCACTTTCTTTCAATTTGGTTAAAAAAACTCCTCCGGTCAAAATGAAGGTAGCCTCTCAGGGCAGGCCTGACCAGCTGCCCCCATCCACCTCTCTGTGCATTAAGCTCCTTCCTTTAAGGACTTAATTGCTGGATTTGCTCGAACCCCCATAAGGTTCCTGGGGGTTTGTTTTGAGCTCCTCCATAGCTTCTCTTCAAGTGGGAAAAATTGTCATTCTCCAGGGGAAGCTTCTGAATCCTTGAGTAGCTGTTCAGCAAAAGATTAACCACGCTCAAATAGGGCGAACAATTCAACTTTGTTTCCTCCAAGTTGGGCGGGTGCTTTTTGCCTCTCAAAACGGGTCATGAGCTAGAAAAGAATAGAAGTTGGAAACAAAAAAAAAAATTTACGTACTGGCTTACAAAGGATTGGGAGAGATGAGGGTTTGGGAAATCAGGAGTCAGGAGCCTGGATAGCTCAGCAGACTAATGCATTGTAATTTAACTCCAGCTGTCTGCAATTAGTAAGTTCGAATCTCGCCAGACTCAAGGTTGACTCAGCCTTCCATCCTTTCTAAGGTAGGTAAAATGAGGACTCGGTTTGTGGGGGAAATAAGCTGACTTTGTAAAAATATACAAAAGTATGGAGGCTATTGCTTAACGCATTGTAAGCCTCCCTGAGTCTCCGGAGAAGGGCGGCATATAAATCAATTTTTTTTAAAAAAAAAGTCTATTTTATCTTGGGAATTTGTGATCCTCTGGGGAAAAAATATCCATTTTTTTTCACAGTCACTTTTTTCTAAACAATCTGGCCCTTGAACATGGTCCTTTCATCGGTGGCCCCAGCTCTTTATTCATCTATCCCTCTTCATGCTTCCTTCTTCCTGTGTCTTCTCCTCTGACTTTTCAGAGGAGATATTATTATTTTGAAAATGTTCCTTTAGCTCTGGAGGGTTCTTGACCAACTGAAGCAGGCCATGGATTGGACGTGACCCTGAATATATGTCAGCACTCAAAGGAGTCTCAACGGACTGGAGGGGACTGGATTTAGGGAACTGGAAGCTAAAATATAT
Source organism: Arizona elegans (assembly GCA_022577455.1). NCBI lineage: Eukaryota > Metazoa > Chordata > Lepidosauria > Squamata > Colubridae > Arizona > Arizona elegans. Next base: position 3,329,328 of record JAKOOJ010000031.1, on the reverse strand, counting down.
GGTTGCAGGAATTGGATATGTCTAGTTCAGGAGTCAGCAACCCGCAGCTCTCGAGCCCCATGTGGCTCTTTCATCCCTCTGCTGCGGCTCCCTGTCACTCAAAATATGTGTCACAACTGCCAACATGAGATTTATTGAGCTTTTCGACTCCCAGTAGGCCAACCATGGATAAATCCAAGAAAAGAAAAGTTTCAGAAGGAAACAGAATGTTTAATTCAACTATATATACCAGCCAGAGATGGTATTTGCTGGTTCTCCGAACTACTCAAAATTTCTGCTACCGGTTCTCCAGATCCTGTCAGAACCTGCTAGTTTTGTGGCCACTCAGGAAATAATCAGGCACGGGAAGGGGTTTGTGACTCCCGGTGTTTTCTTTTTTTTGGAAAACGGGTCCAAATGGCTCTTTGAGTGTTTAAGGTTGCCGACCAGGGGTGAAATCCAGGAGGTTCTGACAGGTTCTGGAGAACCGGTAGCGGAAATTTTGAGTAGTTCAGAGAACCGGCAAATACCACCTCTGGTTAGCCCCAGAGTGGGGAAGGAATGGGGATTTTGCAATATCCTTCCCCCAGGTGTAGGGAGGGAATGGGGATTTTGCAATATCCTTCCCCCAGGTGTGGGGAAGGAATGGGGATTTTGCAATATCCTTCCCCCAGGTGTGGGGAAGGAATGGGGATTTTGCAGTATCCTTCCCCTGGAGTGGGGTGGGAATGAAGATTTTGCAGTATCCTTCCCCTGCCACGCCCACCGAACCATGCCCATCAAGCCGCACCACACCCACCAAGCCACGCGCACAGAACCTGTAGTAACAAAAATTGAATTCCATCACTGTTGCCAACCCCTGGTCTAGCTGAATGAAAAGAAAGACTAAAGGTATATATCTATATCTATCTATCTATCTATCTATCTATCTATCTCTATCTATCCATCCATCCATCCATCCAACCATCCCAGATAGGGATGGATGGATGGATGGATGGATGGATAGGGATAGATAGATAGATAGATAGATAGATAGATAGATAGATGATAGAGATATTAATGATATTAATGATTGAGATAGATGAAAGACAGAGAGAGAGAGACATATAGATATTGATGATTGAGATATTTAGATAGAGAGATAGAGAGATAAATAGAGAGATGATAGATATTAATGATATTAATGATTGAGATAGATGAAAGACAGAGAGATAGACATGATAGATATTGATGATTGAGATAGATAGATAGATAGATAAATAGATAGATAGATGATAGAGATATTAATGATATTAATGATTGAGATAGATGAAAGACAGAGAGAGAGACATGATAGATATTGATGATTGAGATAGATAGATAGATAGATAGATAGATAGATAGATAGATAGATAGATGATAGTCTTCTAATATTTGAGGGGCTGCCACAAAGACGAGGGGATCCACCTTTTCTCCAAAGCACTCAAAGGCAGGCCAAGAAACAACGGATGGAAACTAATCAAGGAAAAGCAACTAGAATGAAAGAGAAATTTCCCGACAATTAGAACAATTTTAATCAGTGGAATGACTTGCCTCCAGAAGTTGTGAGTGCTTCCTCACTGGAAGTTTTTAAGAAGAGGTTGGACAACCATTTGTCTGAAACGGCATGTAGGCTTTCCTGCTTGAGCAGAAGTTGGACTAGAAGGCCTCCAAAGTCCCTTCCAAGACTATTCGTTCTGTTATTTTCTTAAGGCTCGTAAAACGAGCCGCACAACTCCCTTTTCCCTCCCACCCCCAACTTCCGCTCCAGAGAAGTTGGGACTCTGTTGGTTGAGCCGTAATTGTCATCCTATCACACGCAGAGGTGGCGAGGAGAAGGATACGCCAAGCTGCCTAATGACAGGGGACGTCTTCAACTCGGAAGGCCTGGTGGAGGTGGGAAACCTTCCCCCATTGACAGATTGGCTGAATCGTGCTCCTTAAAGGAGCGGTGTTCATCTAAATGGGGAAGGTAGGTGGAGAAACGCTAATTGAATTGCTTTCTCTTCCCCAACGAACTGGCAAGAGTTTTGCAGGGACTGAAATATGCATTTTGCAAATTGGAACTGCGCTCCCCCCCCCCTCTCTCTCTACTTAAAATAAGCTCCTGCCGGAATGCAGCAGCCGGAAGATTTATGCAGATAGCAATTGGAGAGCTGCTTCAAATTCCGGCGAGCGCTGGAATTCCTGGAGTCACCTGAAGGTGTATTATGGAGTAAATGCTTTTTATGATAATTGGATACTCCATTTCTGTCTTCGCTCCATATTATTATCCCTGTTGTTGTTGTTATTATCATTGGCAAGGCAATTAGCACATCACAGAGGCTTCACCTCGTCTCCTTTTTGCATATCTCTGACACTTGTGTGTGTTTGTTTGTTTGTTTGGTTATCAGTTGTGCAGATTTTGTATTAAAATGGTCCTGTTAATTGGGGAATACCTAAGTAGATAGGTAGGTAGGTAGGTAAATAGGTAGGTAGGGAGAGAGAGAGAGAGAGAGAGAGAGAGAGAGAGAGAGAGAGAGAGAGAGAGAGAGAGATGGATGGATGAGAGGACAGACAGACAGATAGATAGATAGAGGAAGGATAGATAGATAGATAGATAGATAGATAGATAGATAGATAGATGAGAGAAGATAGATAGACAGACAGACACAGATAGATGAGAGAGGGTAGACAGACAGACAGATAGATAGATAGAGATAGGAGAGAAATGGTAGGTAGGTAGGTAAATAAGATAGATAGGATTCTTTATTGGCCAAGTGTGATTGGACGCACAAAGAATTTGTCTTGGTTCTCAGTGTACATAAAAGAAAAGAAACGTTCGTCAAGAATCATAAGGTACAACACTTAATGATAGCCATAGGGAACAAATAAGCAATGAAATCATACTAGGATATATCATACATACTCTATAGATCTCTCTATAGATCTATAGATAGGGATGGATGGATGGATGGATAGATGGATGGATGGATAGATGGATAGATAAATAGATGATAGATAGATGATAAATAGAGATATTGATGATTGATATAGATGAGAGAGAGATGATAGATATTGATTGAGATAGCTAAATAGATAGATAAATAGATGAATGGATAGATGGATGGATGGATGGATGGATGATAGAGATATTGATGATTGATATAGATGAGAGAGATGATAGATATTGATTGAGATAAATAGATAGATGGATGGATGGATGGATGATAGAGATATTGATGATTGATATAGATATACACATTGCTTATTTGTTCCCTATGACTATCATTAAGTGTGTTGTACCTTATGATTCTTGATGAACTTATCTTTTATATACACTGAGAGCATATGTACCAAAGACAAATTCCTTGTGTGTCCAATCACACTTGGCCAATAAAAAAAAATTCTATTCTATTCTATTCTATTCTATTCTATTCTATTCTATTCTATGAGAGAGAGAGAGATGATAGATATTGATGATTGAGATAGATAGATAGATAGATAGATAGAGAGAGAGAGAGAGAGATAGATAGATAGATAGATAGAAAGAAAGATATGGATGAATGGATGGATGGATGGATACAGATGGATAGCTATTTAGATAGCTATTTAGATAGATAGATTGATAGACAGACAGACAGACAGACAAAGATCCCCCAACTAACAGGACCACTTTAATACAAATCTACACAGCTGTTAATGTATATTGATGCATATGGAAAAGAGATTATCCTTCCACTGATGGTTTAAACTAGAAGCAAGAATTCTTAACTAGAAGAGTTGATGTGTGAAAACGCAGTAAAACGAAAGAAGGAAAGGGGTGCAAAAAACAAACAAACAAACAAAAAAACTTTGGTACTGGAGAAGACTCCTGCGAGTCCCTTGGACTGCAAGGCCATCCAACCGGTCAGTCCTAGAGGAGATCAACCCTGACTGCTCTTTAGAAGGCCAGATCCTGAAGAGGAAACTCAAATGTTTTGGCCACCTAATGAGAAGGAAGGACTCCCTGGAGAAGAGCCTAATGCTGGGAATGATGGAGGGCAAAAGAAGAAGGGGACGGCAGAGAACGAGGTGGTTGGATGGAGTCACTGAAGAAGTCGGCGTGATCTTCAATGGACTCCAGAGGATGGTAGAGGACAGGAAGGCCTGGAGGAACGTTGTCCATGGGGCCGCAATGGGTCGGATACGACTTCACAACTAACAACAACAATTTTCCCTAGGAATGCCATGGGTTTGGAGGAAGAACTTGAGATGGTCTTTTTTCCAAATGGGGTGGGGGGTGGGGGGGAGATAAGAGCTTGCAAACCCAGCAGGCATCTCGGGTGGCTTCGGGCTTCCTCTCTGACAAGGTGCCAGCCCTCAGTGTCGTTCTTTTTTTTTTTTTAGAGGCTTAAGCATAGAAAGAGTTTTTGGCCATCAACTATTCCGGTCTCCATGGAGCTAACTGTCCTTCTTTTCTTCCTCCATCTGAATTAGACGAATGCCGTGTCGCCTAGATTCTTGCATAAGTGTTAACAAGTTCACTTCTCCTGCAGTGCTGTAACTATTTTCGTAGCTTTGTGCAGAGGTGTTAGAAAGGGAAGTGTGGGGGGGCGGAGAGACTGGAGCTGTCCTTTGCGGTCACCAATTACTCTTTTCTTTTCCTGGAAAACAAAGGGGGGGAAAGTTGAAATTTGCTTTCTGTTTAACCGAGTTCTGGTTGCTTTCTGTGTTCCTGAAGTCTGTGCCGCTTGCGTGGAGCAGGCTGTGTGGACGCTTTGGCTGAACACCCCCCCCCCCCAGAGCGCCAAATAAATGAAGTTGTCGCTGGGGTAGAGAGGCTGTCAAAACGGGTAATGGAGACATTAATGAGCCCCTTCAGATGGTCTTGACTGACCTGGCAAGACTAAACAGATAGGGTCAATATTTTTGGAGAACACACCCAAAATTCTAAGAGGGTTAGCTAGAGTAGGAAACTGAGAAACTATGATAAAAGCCACTTCTAGATTGTGCCCAAGAAAATTAGATGGTGAAGAAGGAGGAGGGGAGGAAGAAGAAGAGGAGGAGGAGAGAGGTGGAGGAGAATGAGGAAGAAGGAGAGGGAGGAGAAGAAAGGAGGAGGAGGAGAGAGGAGAGGGAGAAGGAGAAGAAAGGAAGGAGGAGGAGAAGAGCAGGAGGAGGAGGTGGAAAGAGGGAGAGGGAGGAGAAGAGGGGGAGGAGAAAGAAGGAGAAGAGAGGAGGAGGAGGAAAGAGGGAGAAGGAGAAGAAAGGAGAAGGAGAAGAAAGGAGGGGGAGAAGAGGAGGATGAGGGGAAAGAAGGAGAGGGAGAAGGAGAAGAAAGAAGGAAG